>NEEE01002540.1:46551-61713 GCA_002278615.1 Pogonus chalceus
AATAAATAAATAAAATTAAATAATTAATTAGTTAATTACTATATTTAAATTAACCTCTGTAATATTTAGGAAAGTCGTATTTAAATTCTAACCAAAATTGTTATATTTTAAATTATATAATGATTTAAAAATAGTTAATAATCAAGTAAATTAAATAATATATTAATATTATATGTTTTATTAGAATTACGTCGATTATTAATATTTTAATGAAATATTTAATAATAATTTGAAATTTGTTTATATATGATTTAAAAGTTATGCATGTTTGTTTTTATTTGTTTATTTTATTATTTTTGTTTGGTTTGGTAATAAAATGCAACCACATATATTTATAAAATATAACCGGAAAATCAATACATTAAGCATTTAAAAATGGAATACCCAAAAAAATAAATACATTTAATTGAAAATAAATATTATATAACTAATTCAGTTTAATAATAAGTTAATGTATTTATTTGCTGTTTAGTTTTACATTTATTATAAATGATCTATATAAAATAAAGATGCATTGACACGTAAAAACTAGTTCAGAGCTTTTCATAACCTAGATAAAACAAAACAGAACCTTCAAAACATATGCACGAGCTGGTAAATAATGTTGCATTGCATGTGAATATTGACGAACATACTTGTCCAATGCCAATCATCGATAGTGTAAACTCAATTCCATTCAGCGGAATCGGATTTCCCTGCATGGACATAGCAAATCACAATTGTAATTAGAATTTGATAAAGCAGTTAGTTTGTCCGATGTAAGGCCGGTTGGTTTACAACAACACGCAGGCGCTATGTTACCGGATAACGGAAACCGCGATCATGCCAGTAACAATTGGCACAGAAGGGTATCGCCGATAAGCAGACAGCAGACATACGTACAGAAACAGGGCAGATTTCCTCCGGGTAGGACAACCGAAACACATCAATGCTAAAACTCAACTAAGCAGAGAATATTCAATTCATTTGAATATTTTTTTGTAAAAGCGTTATTTACATGGATAAATCAATTTTTCTCTTTTTTTTTTTTTTTTTTGCTTCGGTTTAAATAGAAGCAGAATAATTAAATAAAGGATGCTTTAAATGTGAATAATTTTCTGAAACTATTTTTAATATATTGATAAAATATATATAATATGAAACATTGTTCTTGTTTCACCAACATCACGATTAAAATATTTCGCATCGAAACCAAGAATTTATTAAATACCTGCGGTAAAACTGCAAACTATGCTGCTGAAAATATAAATGGTATTAATTTTGATAAAAACTAAAATCTAACCTAAAGAAGTCTAACCGTGATCACGATATCACAAGTTAATTCACTTACATTTAGATATCTTTCTTTTACATATACTTCAACTAACTTTTTTATGATTATCTTCAACTAATATGATAATTTTTAAACATATTATTAATGTTTCAAAAAATAAAGTTATTCCATTTTGACGTTTAAATGAACTTGACAGTTCTGAGGTTGTACATTAACGCAACTAGTATTCAAAATACACTGCCTTATTGATGATGTAAATAAGGTTCATTTTTGTGCTGCGTACATTTAGATGTTTTTATTCTCTGTACACTTGAAAGATCTTTTATAAATAATTCAATTTGTCCTTTTTTGTAAATTAACGTTTTTATAGTTAAAATATTAAATATGTTAAAGAATTTGGTTTAAAAATATTTGAATATTAGGCCCATTTTGCAAATAAACGATATTTTAAGTCGGATAACCTACAAAAATTATTTCTTTTTGACGTTTGAATGAACTTGACAGTTCTGAAGGTTGTACATTAACGCAACTAGTATTCAAAATACACTGCCTTATTGATGATGTAAATAAGGTTCATTTTTATACTGCATACATTTAGATACGTCTTTGTACTCTGTACACTTGAAAGATCTTTTATAAATAATTCGATTTGTCCTTTTTTGTAAATAAACGTTTTTATAGTTAAAATATTCTTTAATATGTAAAAGAAATTGATTTAGAAATATTAAAATTAATAGAATTTCAAAGATTTCAATTAAAAAGTTATTTCACAAAAAAAAACTTAATAAAACAAACAAATGAAAGATTATCGTAGGTTTATTGAATATATTTTTTAGTAGACCTGATACTTTCTAGGTTTATTGCCATGAGCCCTTGCACCTTTAGACTAAGAATATTATATTCTGTAATAATTTTAAAAAAGCTATTCCAAACATGTTGCAGACTATACTTTTTCCACTACTATGAACTTAATTGTATTTAAAAAACATGACCAAAAAAATTGATTAAAGTTTGACAGAAATGTCATATTTCTGTCGTCATGTGTACTAATTCCATCACAAGTGACAGAATAATTCAATTTCACACAGTTTAGAGAAAAATTTTGAATAAATAACCAATAAAAGTTTTTACACACATTATTATATTTAATTAGTAATAAAAAAATACGACATATATNGCTAGTTCCAGATGGTTTATATAACCAGATATTCAAAAACAAAACAAAACAAAATATATTTTAATGTAATTTCGTTTTTAATATCTCTAATCTCGATATAATTTTATTTGGAATTTTACATCAAAACATCAAGCAATTTGTTTTATTTTGCAAAGTATTATATACATACGCATCAATTAAAATTCGATTATGCGGATACAGGGTTAATAAAAAATTCTATTTTGAACAAGCGCGTATCTATCTATCAACGGCTATTTGATTTAAATATTGTTCTTTGCTTTTGTGTAGGCAATCAGTAATATATCACAATTAGCATAGTGTACTATGACAGTTAAAATGAAATTCGAAAATATGCATATTGTATCGTATAACGCAATTTCAGATCCTTTGATATATTATTATTATAGAAATATGTATTATTATGTATAATATTATCACTCTGTAAATATTTATATATTTTCTATAATTATAATTTACAGTGTAATATTTTAATCTAAATTTTCCGTCAGTTGATTTTTTTTATTATTAATTATTTTTTATTAGGGTATTATTAATTTTTAAGCGGACGTGCAATCATTTAAAACGGTAGCGGTCACGCGTAGATTTTAAGGACCTGTAAAATATTTGGGATTTACAAAATCGATTAAAAAATATATTTCTTATAACTAAACACATTATCTTTAGATTAGAAAACTATTTGTTGACAAAAATTGAACTTAATACTAAAATAAAATCAAAGTTTGGCAAGATCAAGTAGTAACACAAATAGTCGTCGCCACAAAACAATTTAATTGTGTAATTATTGTACGTTTACATGATACCGCTTCGAAATTCAAGTTGCGAAATACTTCACATTATTGAGAAGTATATCAACTAAGCGTTAAGAACATGAAAAAGATAACATATGTCGAAGTAAAATATCTGCATATTATTATGTAACTACATTGATTCGTGGCTACGACTATATAGTAGTTTTATCATCAGAAAATGAGTTTTTATCGACTGGCGCGCGTAATTTATTCGACGCCTACGTAGCCCTTGAAACAAAAGCTATCTATGTATTTCAGGGCACATTGGTAAGCCTACTAGATATGAAAAAATACAAGTGATAAGAATGAACGAATATTAACAATGCGACCGCTTGAAAGTAGAAATAATTTAAAAATCTAATAGATGCCTATGTAGATTTATTGTTGAAAATTATAATTTTTTATAGTTCTTAAAGTATTAAAAATCTAGTAATAAGTATTTAAAAATTAAGTAATTAATATTCTATACAGTATCTATTTGAACTAGTTGAGGTAACAAATGTGTTTTTGGCGTGTAATATAATCGTATATATACAAACATAATCTTTGATAATCTGATATATTTTAAACGGATTCCAAACTGTTTGTAACAATATAAAGTCAGTATCATTCAATTAATTGAATTTACTGGTTAATATATTCATGTAAATTTTTCAATTCGCCATTGAATTCTAGTAAATAGGAAAATATAAGATTTATTTTAATTTAGGAACTGTATAACCTCACATTTTACCCTTAGAAACATTTTATGCGGTGGAGGAAAATATTTATTAATATTTTTGCGGCAACTACAACTTAACGCAATGGTTCTTAACCATTTTAAAGTCACGAAACACTTTCTCACACTAACAATAAAAATATACAGATTTTGCAGATTTTAAAAGCAAGTTCTGATATCTGATAACGCTACCCTAATTTTTTAAATCTTTCACGTTTTTTAGTCATTAATTTACAAGCTAATTAATTTCTTTTTCTTGTAATTAAAATTCATTATCCATCATAAGTTGTAAGTAATGTATTTAGAATCAATCAAAGTAAGTTTTTCTTCCAATAACCTTTATTATCCTACAATACTTTTCTTTGAAAATCCAGTAAAAGATAAAATATTTTCATTATTTCCAAATATGACAATTTGGAGCTACTTATAACAACAACAGTTTATTATTTTCTTAAACTTACACACAATACTTTTATTCTGCTTCATCACTTATTCTCAGTGTGTAACAGTTAAAATTTATACTAAATTTTCACTGATATACAAATCTGCATAAAAAGATGTATTATAAAGATTTAAATTTCTAGTATTTCGCAGAATATTTGTAACTTGTTCGCTGTGAGCTCCAAGCGAGTGAAAAGTATTCATTGCACAACTTAACTATTCTAGGAATTCTTCTTGAAGTAATTGTCAACACAGTATTTTATTGGATTAAGGTAACTCTCTAAGAAATAGTTTTTGTGTAAATGCAAGTTTAGTTTTAAATATAAATAAATCTCTTCAAAATAATTGTAATATTCATTATGTTTAAATAATATCAATGTAATTGCTAAAACTGAAGTTTCATGGTTAAAAGTATTGTTTGTCGTTGTACGTGGAAATATCTGAATCGGTATTTTCAAGTGTTAAAAAATCAATCCACGAAGCCGGTAATGATGGAAACGCAAATATGCTTAGCTGAAAATAGAGCCTCTTTTTTTTTGCTTACTGTGGAACTTACTTAATTTTAGATGCTCTTTCGGAGAATAGTAATGAATAAAATATATATAGTTGATGTCAAAATATCTACAAAATAGTTTATCAATAAAACTGGTTTAAAATTCTGATTTAAATAAAGAGCTATTCAACAAAATGAATTGGTTTTACCATGTAGAATTTCCAATCTGAATAACAACAGACTAAATGAGTTCATGTTTAAATCAAAGATAATATTGGAGAATTCCATTAATTATCTAAAAATACATTATAAATTTAAAAGTATCTTAAAATGTCACAAATTACATATTAATGAAATAATCAATAAAAACAAAAATGTTTTAATTAATTCTTTACATTATTAATGAAGAAAAACGTATTATAATTAAGTATTTAAAAAAAAGGGATGCCTTGTAATATCTATTAATTTTAACTTTTTATCATTTTAAATGCTTCAAATGTTCTCAATTCTATTTTATTCTTTTATTTAAACTACTACAAATATTCTTTCTCCGGCTGTCGGAAACTTCATAGAATTAGCATGAAGATGGATTTCCTTATAATCTCTTATAGCTTAAGTTCTACAGATATCAAATCATTCTGAATTTTATACAGATATTTTATATATTAAAATATAATATTGTCATCTTCTTAAATATTAACTTTACATTTAAGGAAATAATTATTTATAATTAATATTTTGGTTATATTGGACTATTGTCAAATTTGGTTTAAATTTCAGTTATTATTTAAAATTTAATTTGTTTTTTTGTATTTTTCATAAAATTAGGAAGTTCTTAGATTTAAAACTATGATTACAATAATTCTGCATTTTATAAATTATTTTTATTTATGGACGTTCAATATTTAACGAAACAAATTGATGTAGAGAAAAAATGGTTCATTCAATAACAATGAGGATTAAGTTAGCAACCATAAGAACACATTTAGTTAGAATTTGCTTCATAATGAATGAAAATATAGTCTTTTTGGTTCGCTTTTGGCTCCGCTTGAAACGTGTACACCGGAAGAGCAAAGTTCGGTGATAAGATTTTTGTGTAAAATTGGTGGAATTTTACTTAAAAGAATTAAAATAATATGTTGAAAAATGATGATATATCAATAAAGTGTATTATTGACTCAAACAGTTTAATTTGGGAAAAAAAATGTCATAGATTTCAATTGCTCTGGACGACCGCGCTTTAAATTTCAGAAATGCTGTTTTTCGCAAAGATAGACGAGTCAAATTTTCCCAATTTGCTAATTTGTATAAAAACTAGTGTTATATTCGACATCCGGATTCGCATTTATTCTAAATTGCCCGGATTTTAAACAGTCTGATTTTTATTTGTTGTCCAAAAACTAATTATGAGATAAGGAGTTCGACGACAATGGAGAGCTCAAAAATATGATTCACGTAAAGAATTCTACGCTGCAAAAACCCGAAAGCTCACAGAACGGTCTAAATATTACTAAAGACTTAAGTTTATTTGTCATACATGTGGTTAAAAATAAATAATTAAAAATAAATTTAAAATTTCCCACTTTATTTGAATGAGATAATAAATTTCTAATAAACTCTAAACTAATCACAGTTTGATATCTATATAACACATCTGTGAGGAAGGGACAAGAAAAAAAAAAACAGAATAGAAACGAGGTACACAACGCACGCTCGATTGGACATTAATAAATAAACCTTAGTCAAGTGGAGCGATTGTTTTTCAATAGTGGAACGCAGTGAACAGATAAATTGGCAAAGGGCAATCTCTTGCTAGTACTGCACGGAATAAAAATTATACCATCAGTTCGGTGCACACTAAAAGCTGCGGTAAAAAAGAAACAAGTCTATAGTAATGAACAATAATGAAACCAATTGGAAATTTTTAATCGCACCTAAGTGTCATAAATTTATTTTACGGATTGCTAGATGAAAACATATTTTTATTTCCGTTAGTTTAAATTCATTACAAATATTATTTTTTTACTGCAAATAAAAATGTTGCAACTTTATTTATTTGAAAACTATTCAAAGTAAAAAAATACGTAAGTTTCGCAATTTCGCAAAGTTTTATTTCGTAAAGTTATTCGTATAACTTACACTTTTGCAATTTTATAGCAAGGGTGACCTTCCGAATATTTACTCAAATAAAATTCTAATGTTATGCTAATATTTGTAATTAAATAATTTGTTTATTTTTTAAAGTAAATATTAAGTATACGTTAATTTTTAAATTAATAAATGAAATTTTTTCCGCTTTTTATGAAGTAAATAACGTTTATAATTCCACGAAAAATTATTCTGTATAATTAATTAGCAATAAAATACGTTAGAGTACCAAATGCGTTGCACTAAAAAACTTGCAACAGTTTAATTTGAAGATAAAACGAAATTAAAACTATGTTAACACAAGAGAACATCACACACAAAGGTAATTCTCATAAAATTCCAAGCATTAAAACTCTAGAATTTTATTTTTTACAACCAGAAAAAACTTATTAAAAATTCCAACTCACATGACACTTGGAATAACTACTATAAACATAATTCCCAGAATAACAAAGAAAAATATTTTTCGTTTATAACTTTTAATAATAAACATGAAATAGTAAAATTACGAAAATATAATTTAATTCAATAGTTTAAAAAACAAAGAAATATTTGAATGTAAAACTTACACTCTTTGAATGAAAATTGTTAGCAATATTTTACTTAAAATTGTAAAATAATGTTATTGCAAATGCAATGAAGAAAATGGAATTTTGTCGAATTTTGTTTTCCAATATTCTGAAATCGATACGAAAAGTTTAATTTAAAGAAATTATAGCAAATAAGATAAAATGTTTAATATCGGAGTTTACTTGTTGTCCTTAGAGTATCATTTCAATAAATAACTGATTCGTAGGGACATATTGTCCATTTAAACTTCACCCAATTGAATTTTATGATTTCATTTTCTTGTGCGAAATGTTTTCCCCTAAAATACATAAATATAATACTGTTTGTTTGGGAGCTCTTGCTTTTTACGAAACAGGGAGCCATAACCATCAGAGACAGTCAATGTCCCGACAACGTGAGAGAAAAAGATAGACAGATCGATACTCTCATAGATTTTGTACGACTGGAAGGCTTACCGCGTCGCGTCAGATGTAGCAATGAACTCTATATTTTAGACTTGGACTATATATTACAATAAAAGAGGATGTTTTATTTCTAATATCATTTTTTTTTTGTTTTGTTTTTGTTTTGTTTTGTATGGATCAAAGCATACTAACGCATGTTTGATTATTTTAAAAACAATACAACTAGAAACAAGATAAATACAGATTTTAAATTTATCAATTAATTCTCAATCAAACTTACAATTATATAAATAAATGAGTTGCTTAATTATAATGATATAAAATTAAATACGATGTAGTTATCTCATTATTTTGATATACTTGACTGAATATTCATCCAATAATTTTCAATTGTCAACAAATCAGAGCTGACTTGATTAAAAATTATAGACGCTATAAAACGATGAGTACAGAAATATTTATTGCTTGAAATCATTTTCAATTGATGATTTTAATGGAAGTTATTTTTAATTTAAGAACTTTGCATCATCATATGATTTGTTTGAAAAAATATCAATTTAACAGTTTAATTTATATTTAAAATTTTATTCAATGCATTACTTATAAGCAATTTTATTAAATTTGATTATTAAAATATGAATTCAAGATATTTTTCATTTTCAGTAATCGTACTGGTGGTACTCTTATTGCCAACATTATAAAAATTCTATTTGATCAACTGGTGATACTTAACAAAAAAATTATATATTGTTTATTTTTTGCATTTTCTGTAAATTAAATAAAGAAAAAGAATAACTATTTATGAATATTAATTAACTATTAAATTAATTTGTAATTATTTGAATCAGGACTTCTTTTGTGAATACATTTTGAAATATGTACAAAAAAAAGTTAATTGAAAACAAAAAATACAAAACTCATTATTCGAGATGAACTTGACAATGATTTTATTTTAAAAATAAAGTTAAAGATAAGTAAATGGCATCTAGCATCTATTATCTATTCTAGATAATGCAATCCAGATTCCCATTGCATAGTACAGTGACAAAGAGAAGTTTAGAAGACGAATTCGAAACGCCAACGACTTGAAATGACTCTGGTGTTATCTCTTTCTATTCATCGTCAAAACGAAAATTCACAGACAAAAGGAATACTAACATATAATGTAAAATATAACTAGTTGTTCAAACTTTGCACTAATATCGTGAATATATTTGAATATATTTCCTCAGGTGATGAAACCGTTATATGAGCTTTAATATGTTCAGACAAAACTTCGTTTTCAAATAAATGAAGCTTTAGAAATATTATTTCTTTCATTAATTTTTAACAAAACAAACAAAAAATAATACCTCCAAGAGAAATAATTAATCTTATATCTTATAAAGTCTATAGATATTAATATTTGTATTCGATTAAACTAAAAATTTCATTTCATTAATATGAACTTAATAAATAATACTTTTAAACAAAAAATTTCATTTCATTAATATGAATTTAATAAATAATAATTTTAAACAAAAAATTTCAGAAATAATTGCGATATATAAAAATAACAATAAATGTTTCTAATGTAAGATTTATTTCTTAAATAAAAAATTATGAGTTATTGTTTCATAAATATTTAAATGTTGTATAAAAAAATTATGAAATTTTATAATCAATTTTCTTGCTTATTTTCAAATAATATAAAAAATAATTGTAATTTTTATTGCTTGATAATAAAACGATATAAAAAGTTTATAAAATTATTCAAATATTTAATTAATTTTGTAGCAGGGTAGATAAAAATAGTGATTTAAAAAAAAAAAATCTAAAAAATCGATTTTTTTTATTTAAATCAGAATTTTTAATCAATTTTTTAAGTGTGTAAAAACGGACATTTTGAATTAAATTTTTAAATATTATAAATACTCCAATGTTATTATACAAAAATATATAAGAGTTTGATTGTATGAGATGAATTAGGACCAAATAAGGANCATATACAATAATAAAAATGTTTAATTTTTTGTTTAAATTTAAACCATGATTTAAATCTCTCAACACTGTTAAAAAGCGATGGTGTAGTTGTTTATATAATACATAGTATAGTATAGGTATAAAGTAAAATAATTGTCTAAGGCATCTTGATTCGGAAAAAAAATATAGATAAAAATTCACCTTCACATCTTATAGAAGCAACGGCGCTCAATCTTATTCCTTTATGGCAGAGTAAAGTAAATAACGCAACGTACAAAAAAGATAAAACTCGAAAATAATTGAATCAGTGAACAAGAAGAGTGTGTACTCTTCTAGTTACTACATTCACAGTATATATAAGACCACAAAGAGTGAAATCACTCACCTTCTCTCTTGTGCTGATACGGGTCTTCAACGTGGTTTTCATTGTAGATAACCGAATGGAAGCTCTGGTTGGCGGCATCTATCTGCTGGTGCGGTGGGAAATAATGACGCGCCTTCTCTATGTAGAAGGAACCCGTGGGTGACACTATCTTACCCTCAAATACCCCATCGATGATCGAACCGAACACTGTGCTGCCCGGTTCACCTGTGCAAAATGTTTTTCTATAAGTTACGAGCCAGTTATTGAGGATAAATTTACAAAATATAATCTTGTTTATGTACATATACCTTTCATAAATTTGCAATTTTTATTTTCTAAATCGCTGAATAAACAAATATATTCTATATAATATTCAGATTTATTTTTATACTCTTTATTGATTTTCAAAAATTATTAGTATTCTTTTTTTTTTATGAATACAATATGACAACAAAAGAAAAACAGAATGTATAATTATAACTGAAAGCATTACATAACAATAAAACACATCTTAATTTAGGCGATCAGAATATATATTTTATTGAATTAGACTATTCAATAATCTACACATGGTTTAGTCGAAACCTCTAAAATAATTTAAAATGACCTCTAAATAGCTGGTAGTACGATTGAGCTTAGTATTTACACAGCTCGCTTCAAATTCCAAAATCAACTAATTCAAGGTCTTCCAAATAAAAATTTTAGAAATTGATTGTAACAAATAGAGTTTTAATCGAATTTAATTCTTTAACAATATTAAATGACAAATTTTTCCATATTTTTATTGGTATACAATCGAATTTTATAATAAAAGCTATTAATTAATATTTATTTTCAATTATTTAGGAAAAAAATATGTTCGTTATATTTTATTTTATTGTTACGAAATATTGTATTGTTATAAAATCCTTTGTTTTAATAAATAAACAAATAAAAAATTGAACTATACATTTAATCCGTGAATATAATACACCATACTGTATTTTTAATTATTGTAATATATACAATAAAAATTAAATTCACAGGTAAAATATTTTTTTTCCAATGAACATTGCTTTTATATAACGGAAGTACATTGCCCTTATAATGGTGAAACAATTGCGGTATATTATCAAGTTCAGTCTGTTATATCCCTCGTAAGTGCAGTGAGAGTTTTCGCTCTAGTGCACACATAAAATGAATTCGTATATGAATAATCGACTTCTGAACTTAAATGTACAATTTCTTTGAAGTGATTGCATTCAGATTTATATATGACAATATCTTTTATATTGTACGACAAAACTGAAATAAATATTCTAAGATTAATTTATAAATAATAAAAATACTAATTTTACTGAAATTACAGTAATATTGAAGACATTGTTGTGAAAATACATTTTAAAGGATTTAATTGTCAAAAGTTTACTTTTTTTTATTAATATTATGAAAATAAAAAACGTTATTTCAAATTCTATTTCTGAAGACGAACATATTTTCAACTTTGTAATTGATTCTTTGAAGTTCTTTTGATTTTATAATTAATATTCATTTATAAATAATTTCAAAATTTTACACCGTTTACACATGGATTTTTATTGACTATTCCTCGTATTTAATTATATCTATACTATTTTGGAGTATTTTTAATTAGTAAATTGTTTTCAACAAAAAAATTTAAGTATTTATTCTCTCACGCAAACGAAACACAAAATACAAAATTAATCATAACTCAGAGACAATAAAAACGTAAGCGAATGTCTTAAAAGATATAAATCTATGTATATAATAAAATATAAGTTAATTACAATGTACCCATAATAATAATTGAAATTTTAACCGAAAAAAATATGAATATATATCATTAGAAGTCAAAATTTATTGACTCATAAGTTCAAGAATATTTTTAAGGGTTTACACAACCTTGAGATTCTCAAAAAAACTGCTAGTTAAATTGTTTATACTTATACTATGTTAAACGTTTAACCATTTCAAAATTCAAATTATAGCAATTAGAATGAATATTTGGTTTTACGACGCTGACGCTGTACTGTTTTTTCTTTTGCGTTTTTCTCGAAAGTACTTTTTTCAAAATGGTGTACAAGGTATCTCAAGACCTACTCAACCGATTTTGTTAAAATTTAAGAAACGTATTATTTATAATATTATCTAAGACGTGACGTAGGATTTTTTTGATTGGGTGCCATGTTCATAAGTAATAAATTTTAAAACTCAAAATTTCGATAATAATTAGTAATTTCTACAAAATTTTTTTTTTAATTTCCCTACGTTACATCATAACTATTACCTTTCTTCAGAAAGGTATTTTTTAAAATTTTTTACACAATGCCTAACAGAAAAAATAAGTACACCATCAGCAAGGATTTTCAAAAGAGAGTCCTACTTATTGGCTCATATCTCCGTCATTTTAAAATTATATTTATCGTTATTATTTCAAATTATTTATAAAACTACTATGTATACATATGTAAAATAAAAATTATTTTATATACTTTCTAGCTGTGTCAAAAAAAAATATTTATTTTTATTCCTATTTTTCGAAGCAGCCAGGTTGTGAAACCTCTTAAACTGTCGTCATTTGTAATATCTTTAGAATAAAACATATATTTCAAAAAAAACAATACAATTCATTAACATCTACATAATAAACTTAATTAAAAATTCAATTTTGTTAGAATAATAACTTGATTCACAACATAAAAAAATATTATCAAATATTTATTAAAAATAATAAACAATATAATAATAAACAACAACTCCCAGGAGAATAAAAAATAAATTGCTTTTTTATTGTATTAATAAAAATCAATTAAATTTTATTTTAATTATCAGAAAAAATAGTTAAAATTGATTAGCCATATATGTATAAAGCTTAAATCTAAAGTGCTAATGTCAAATGATTTTAATGCCAATAACAATGCAATATAACAGCATAATTCTAACGCAGCCATGTTAACGTCAACACCATATGCAGCTAGCACAGTAATGACATGTGTTACCCCCTTAATATGTAACAACCCTGGAATTACCCCCCTCCCTTCTTATTGCAACACTGTCAATTCCAATTTCATTAGTGTCTTAGTTGTTATATATTGCATACAATACTCTGTATATTAATTTTATTAGAATAACATTAACGTATATTCAATATCAATATATGAAAGCAAATAAAATATTTAAATAAAAATTGTAGAAATATAAAATTATTTTTATTTGAAAAAACATTTAATTTGATTTACAATCATAAAATAAATTATTTCGAAATATTTATCCAAATAATTTGATTTATTTAGAAAGAGTTTTCAGAAATCAAAGTACAAAACAAAATAAAAAATATTTTCCTTGCGTTGTAGCTAATATAATAGAATATAAATATTAAAACGAAGAAAAGAATTTTTATTTTTATCTGAAATATATAAATAAATATAATTTTATATATTAATAAAAGATAAAATAATATCGCAGTCTTGTTTTTATTATAGCATTACAACAAAAACAATATATTTTCTTTTTGTCATGAGCAGAAAAAGAAAATGAATAAAAAACATAATTGTAACTGAATAAACTTGAGAAGTAACAACAAAAAATCCACTATGTATTAGAAAAAGAAGTAGAAGCGTATAAGGACGAGGCACCACTAAAGAAAAGAATATTAATATAACTGTTGATACTCGGAGCGTTTATAAAAATGAGGATTACTTTGTACCACACTTTCAACTAAATCTCATATCATGAACATTTTTATTCTGTAGCTACCTTCACTGAAATATGAAATGAAATATTCATTCTTTCTTTTAATATCAGATGTAAAAATTTTCGAAAACCCAGACAGAAAGTTGAATAACATTTCAAGTAATTTACTCGTGTTGTCTGTGTCTTACGGCAAAATTATTTCATACAGTGTATACATTTTATTTTTAAAATATGAAATAGAACAAAATATAAACAAGTTTAATAATGAACATATGACACAACCGGATGTAGCAGAAACATAATACAAGTACATCCTTTATTATACAGATGAGGGATATAGACTGCCTTTAGTACCATCAATCATTTTAATCTTTGTTTTAAGACTATTTTTATATAATATTGTAAACTTTTATAGAGAACTTATATATTTTTATCAATATTATATATTGCTATAAAGTTTATGTATATATTAAATTTATATTACCGATCAGAACACGTATTTTTAACAGATCGAGCCGCGAAATAATTATTTTAAAACTTAAATCGTTAATTAAAAAAATATATCAGCCACAGGGGTAGAACATTTACTTCAATTAAGAACACAATAAATAAAATAAAGAATTTAGAAATTTTGAAATTTTGGACAGTTTTATATTTAACCAAGATAACGATCCAAAATACAAATCTATGGTTACAAAAGATAACTTAATTTCTTTATAGTCGCCAAAAAGTGCTAAAAACACATGGACAATCCCCAAATTTTCATGTTTGCAAATATTTATGGGATGTAGTGAGCAAAAATTTAGCAATTAGACAGAGTTTTAATAAAGATGCCCTGAAAATTACTTACAGTTAGAATGAGGGCAAATTGAACTTAATTTTTGTAAAAAAAAATATTGTTATTTTTGAATTAATGTTGAATTTAAATTTTGTTATTTCGATTTTAAAAATATATTGAATTAACCATTTAATTAGTTAAAAAAATTAAGCCACAACTTTTAAAAATGTTTATTTATTCTTTAAGTGTGAGCCATTGTAAATTAACTAAAGTACCAATAAATCTTTTAATTCGAAGTATAAAGCCACATGTAAATCTTGAAAAAATAAAAA
>NEEE01002544.1:0-12915 GCA_002278615.1 Pogonus chalceus
TTAATTTATTTAATCTGGTTTATAACAAAACAATTTGATCAAATTTAAAGCCTTTTATCTTAAGTTAGATTGGTAAAAATTGATAATGACAAAAAATGACAAACTAACTGTTTTACTGATTTTTAACATATTAGTTTTTTTTGCAAAAAAATTCACGAAATAATTGCGTCATAAAAGTAAAACTTTGAAAGTACACGTTTATTATATACTTAATTGATTTTTGGCTTAAAATAATATTTCAAAAATAGTCCATTTTTGGCAAAAATAATAAGACTATAGTTCGACTATTTTTACCGAGTTTTTGTATAAATCTTAAGTAATGTTTGCGCTATTAAATTGAAACTTTGAAAATACACGTTTCATTAATTTTTAAATATAATTCTGTTTTAAAAATTATATCTTAAAAGTAGGCCATTTATGCCAAAAATAAGTCCAGCAATTTTTAGCGTTTTTCAACACTTGATTTTTTTGTAAAATTCTTAAGAAATTTGTCTGATGATGACTGAAAAGTCGAAACAATTGTAACTNAATAGGCCATTTATGCCAAAAATAAGTCCAGTAATTTTTAGCGTTTTTCAACACTTGATTTTTTTGCAAAATTCTTAAGAAATTTGTCTGATGATGACTGAAAAGTCGAAACAATTATAACTATATTTAAAGTGTTTTAAATAAATAAAGTGGAAAATCAACTAAAGTGTAATTTTTATTATATAATTTATTCAAACATGTTCCACCAAGAACCGACTACGGAAACCCTCTCAGATCTTAAGAAATAGTTGCGGTATTAAACTGAAACTTTCAAAATACACGTTTCATTAAATTCTAAATCTATTTCCACCCTAATTTTTTTTTAAATAGATCATTTATGCCAAAAATAATAAATGTAGTTCAGTAGTTTTTACCGATTTTCAACATTTAATTATTTGTATAAATGTTGGGAAATAATAGCGCTGTTAAACTGAAACTTTGGAAATATATATTTCATTGAATGCTTAATCGATTTTTTCTCCTAAAATAATCTGCTTTAAGAGGCATTTTTATAATAATGGTTTGTTTAAACTGATTTGAAATCTAAGAAAGAAAAATAAATCTAATTTTTGGTTGCTATTATAACTGTATTTATATTTTAAGGACAGATATGCAAATTTTTCAATAATTACATTATATTCACAAAATTGATTAATAAAATTTATATAGAGTATTTTTTATAATGACTTTTATTAAAATATTTTAATTATAAATAAATAAATATATAAATTAATTATATAATATTATTTCCAACTTCGAACATAAAAATTATGGTAAATTGTTTATTTAAAAATCTTTATGTTACATTTACAGCACTAATAAAATATTATTTTCTGAACCATTATAACTAAATAAATTGTCTTTAAGATAATCTAATCAACTTTTCAAAAATTAATGGCTTTATACAGATATTTCAAAAATTGTACAAACATTTAATTTTATCAACTATTGCATCTCTTTAAAGATAATTTAACTATTCCTGTGCATTCCACTGTATTTATTAGCGTTTATATTAACATTTTGTAGCCATTTATATGCTACATCCATAAATTCGTAGCAATAAACAGCTTTTATAACACTAGCAATAAACAAATTATTATTAGGTATATCAGTTAACGTTTTGCTTTTATATACATATTAAAGTATATTTTTTAATTAAATTTTCAGATGTCAGTAAGCACAGTTAGTTCAGCAACGCGTCAATTTCGACGTTCTCCAAGTTCCATTTTATCTTCGGACAGTGATATCCGATTCACAAGAAAGAAATTAAGTTCAAGTTACAGATGTGGGTGTTGTATAATAGCACTGTTCTTATTTTTCCTGCTTCTTGCTGCAGGAGCACTTTATGTAGCATGTAAGTATATTTTAAAATCATTAATTATCAGAATTAAAGGCTAATACAATTCAAAAGTAGGTAATGAAAGTCCAAAAGTAATAATCTGTCAAATTTACAATGTTACCAACTTTAAAATATGAAATAGCTGTCATTATTTACTTAAGTACATCGAAACATATTTAGAAAATCTGACCATAATAAGAGAAAACATATAATGACCAATATAAACAAAGATAACAAGGAATATAAATCTGATTTAAAATAAATTAAAATTTATTTGATATAGTATAAAATTAATTGCTTTTAAATTACATCTAAATTCAGAATTTCTCTCTCATTTTATTTTCCTTTGAAAATAAACAAGTCTGTGCATTCTTGAGCAGAAAGTTGTTCTATTCTGAATTCTATATGTGGCGAAGATATACTTGGATCTTTTGCAGCTCGTTTTTTATTTTTTTTTATTATACAAATATTTCATTTCGTAATAGACAGTGCGTCATTGTTTCTTTTAAAAGTATAACAGCATATTAAGTAGAGAGAATAAAAAATGAAATCTATGTCAATGAGTTTCGTTGATATTTATAATATAATGAACTCTTATAATTGTATCGAACTAATTATTGTTTATAAATTACTTCAAATGATATATTAATTATCAATTGAAATACTTAATTATAGGATAAATAAAATAGAGAATGTTTTTGTAATTAGTATAAATATTTTTATTTGTCCTAATTTTTCGCCAATTCAAGAACATAAAACTACATAATTTCGATAAAATTTTCATTTTTTTCGGTATTAAATTATTTCAAATATTTTTACCCAAACATTTAATAGATATAAAAATTTATTTTATTGAAGATAATTTTAAAATATCATAACAAATAGCTAAAAAACTATTCGAACTAATAATTAGTTTCATGTTTATATTTGAAAATGTTAAATTGTTCAAATTTCACAAATTATAAAATTTAGTTAGAGGTGTATTTTTATTGCAATAAGTCTTGGACAAATGTAAATTTGGGGGCCCTAATATTGTTAAAAATAAAAATTTGATGTAGTATAACATTATTTTCTTCATAGATGAAGTACAGTCGTCGCCACGAAACAATGTAATTGCGTAATCATTGTACGTTTAGATGGTACCGCTGCGCAATCTGAAACGTAAAAAAGCTGTTGTTGATATGTACACGAACGCTTTGTAAAAAAGTAATAAATATAAACAGTATATATACATTTCACCATTTTTCCAGAAGTGCTCTTTGTACTATCTCTCGCTATTTCCTTCTATTAGTTGTTATTCTTTTCCAGTTTTTAACTTTCATAATTTTCAAATCTTCTTCTAAACTGTTAATCCATCTTGTTCTTGGTCTTCCCTTTCTTCTCTTTTCTATTGGTTTTACGCTTAAAATCAACTTTGGTAGTCTGTTTCTATTTAGTCTTTCTATATGTCCTAGCCACCTTATTCTTTGTGCCTTAACAAACGCCATGATGTTGGGGGTTTTATACGATTCCTTTAATTCTTTGAAATTTAAACAGAATAGA
The DNA here is from genome assembly GCA_002278615.1 of Pogonus chalceus. Taxonomy (NCBI): domain Eukaryota; kingdom Metazoa; phylum Arthropoda; class Insecta; order Coleoptera; family Carabidae; genus Pogonus; species Pogonus chalceus. Next base: position 3,410 of record NEEE01002544.1, read on the forward strand.
TACATTGCAAATATAATTTTTCGAAAAAAGTTACGACGTACTTCACATTAATGAAAAGTATGTAACTAAACATTAAGAAGATGAACAAGATAGTAACGTATGTCTAAGTAAAATCTGCTTATTATTACGTAATTACGTTGTTTCGTGGCGACGATAATATGAACCAATGTTGCTGCTTTACCTACTGTACAATATTGTAAAAATAAATTGTTAACTCATATAACTTTCTTTATTCGTACTTTTCGAAGACTTTGGACTCTCCTATTATTGGAGGTCCTGGACAATTGCACTTTTAGTCCATTGACATTTTTTTTAATATTTCAAACAAATATCGAAATGTCGCTTCAATAAATTTTAAAAGCATTTCATTCAAATAATTTTTTTCTCTAAAATTTTATAAAAATATAATTTTATTGTAATAGTAAAATTATCTACAATATTTACAAATAATTTTTATATAATTACTGTTAAAGTATGCATTGTTAACCGTAAATATAAGAGCCTTGGTGGTTATACTGTAAATATTAGGAATGTCTTCTAGTATGCTTAAACAAATGAATAAAAACAAAAAATATACAAACTAACAGTTATTACATTGGATTTGCGCATAACAAAAGAGTATATATTGATTAAATCAAAATATTTCAATCACCAAAAACTTACTTTATTGTTTAGTTTCTCTTACGATCAATAACTTTTCTCATCAATCACTTGATCAGCTTTGCTTTCTCACCAAATAAATTGTAGTCTCTGTATTTCATTTGGTGAAATAAAATTAATTTTTCGTTAAATATAACTTAACAGACGAAATTAAGGAAAAAGAAGTTGTTAATTTAATTTTAAATAAAATTAGTGGGTATCTTAATCATTAATAATAAAATTATACAGCAATTATAATAATTTTATTTGGAAATGACTCCTACAAAGTTGCATTAACCTCCAAACTAAGTAGGCACAAAATTAACGTATCTACAAATTAGCAATAAGCAAGTACTCATCACAATAATTAGCAGGCCATTGAGAAATATTCCGCATCTAATCCTCCGTAATTTTGCGCAACCATTGTAACAGAATCGTTTGTAAATTGTAATTAGAAGCAAATGTAATTAATTTTACATATGTAGGAAAAGATGAGCAAATAATGAGATGAATCATTTTATTATTAATCATAATTGAAATGTAAACAAACTTTACTTATTATAATAATTATAACATAAAAGTTTAAATTAATTAGCAGATAGCTGTATTAAAGTATTAACTACAAAATAATTAATTTATTGTATTCCACACTGCACCTGTTATTTATTATTTCTAATAATTTCTTACAAATTTACAATGTAGGAAGTAAAGAAACATCGAAAACTTTAAAAGTTATTACCTGAACTTATGTAAAACCAGAAATGAAAATTTGAAATTTTTTATTGCATGAAAGATTTGAAAATTGTTGACTTAAATAAAATTGTTCACAGTTAATTTTTATGTAATCTGAATTGTCGTTCTTATATAAAGTATATAACTGTAATCTTTAAAAAAGAAGAGCTGTAAACAAAGGGCCTTCGGCAATAACTCCGCATGATATTGTTTAGGGTCAATCTAAAGCTTTAATTTTAAGCCTGATTAAGTAAAATTACAGGCCGGCTATGTTCCTAAGTATATAATATATTTGAAAAATGAATTTAAGATTAATAGTAAATTTTAAACATTATCTTTAATATCTACAACTTTAAAGATTTATGCTTAAGATAATCTGCAGACAATATAAAGATTATTTTAAATCCGAATTTTGACCTCATTCTTATAACTTATGATTTTTGATTTAAGTTAATCTTAACAGTAATTATTTATTATGATTTAGAATATAATTAATTGTATCTTTAATAAAATAAAACTCTTAGTGTAGTTTTACAAAATTCTTAAAATATTTAATTATATAATCTCAAGTAGTAGACCGCGAGTTTTTTCACTATAAATAAGATCCGACAGAACATTCTATTGAATTTTTAAATATTTAATGTTTATAAACAAAAGAATAACGTTTTTTACATAATTAGAACAATTTAAAAACTAAGTTACATTTTAATTTGGGGCACAAAAACCCCTAGAAATAAAGGAAGGTAGAATTATTTTCAATGATTTACCTTCATAATAAAAAAACAGATAATTATTTAGTAATTTATCGCCATTTAAAATCTCAAAACTACATAATTTCATTAAGATTTTTAGTTTTTTCATTGTTGAATTATTTCAAAATATTTTTACCCAAATAGTTTATAATTATTAGAATGTTTTGTATTAAGGATAATTTTAAAATATAATAACAAAAAACTAATAATTCATCAAATTTCTAAATATATATTTATAGCAAAAGATAGTATTTTTTACATAATTAGAAAAATTTAATTAAATTGATGTATTAACAAATTGATAATTTTAAAAGCTATTTTATANATAAGAATATACTTTTTTTTAAATAACTATTAATGTTAATTATTAAAAACTTATTTATTTAAAATAATTATTATTAGTTCTACATTTATCATATTTTATAAACTTATTAAGATTATTTAAAATAGTTCCACAGTAAATTTTAATATTTGTGTCAAAATTAAAATGGTGCCAACTAAGAAACAAATAATAATTAAACTGGCGTTTAAAAATATTTTAATTGATTTGAAAAACAACAAAAATTTATCACACGTAATAATTAAATGCATATCATTTTCTTATAATTAGAATATCAATAAAAAAAACATATTAAGCAAACAAAGGTACTTTCTATTACTAACCATAAAACCTTGACAAATTATGTTAAATAATCATATAGGTATGTATCAATTTATTTCGAATATTTTAGTAGAAGGTTGTTACTTTTAAAAAAAGACAACTAGAGTGATTCAATTGTTAATATTAATGATATAAACGTCAACAAACAACTTAACATTTATCAAGATTTCAGATTCATTCTTGTAATTATGTTTTGTTTATTTTTTTCACATAAAACAATTGAATGACACTTTACTGTTTTATTTACAACAATTATAGATCATTTCACTTGTTCTAACATTATTATAATTATAAAATTTCTTTTAAACGGTTTAAAATTCTTTACTTATTATTTATTTCCTGTATTATGAAATATATTCATATTATTTATTTAATTTTAAACGTTTTTACAACGGAAGGAAATGACAATTTTTTTAAATATTAATATTATAATTAAAATATACGTGTTAAGGACATGCGTAATAAATTATTTAGTAGTTTATTTTGCAATTAGTTTTATCTTGGATTTACTTAAAATTATTTTTATTTAAAATGCATATTTTTTATGGCATTGTTGTTATTAAGAAATATTTAGTTTTTACCGATTCTATCTTTTTAAAAACCTATTAAAACATTTAGATAATATAAAAGATAATTTTATTAAAATATTATTTACAAAAATAAATTATGGGGCACCCACACGGACATCCTTCATTAATGTATAAAAATAATGAAATTTATCCTACGTTCTAATTGTATTATTTAATTATTAGACATAAATGATACATCTGTTAATTTTGCAATTAAGGTTACTGCCTCTTTATTTTGTAAACCATCTGTACATAAACATACATATGACTCATTTTATTTTATGATTAATTCTAAAATAAGACAAATTAAATAAAATTGCAAATTTAATTAATGTTTTAACCTTATTTTTATTGTAGGCTTAAACGTTTGGTGTCAGTGTAATCATATATTATTATTTTGTAATTAAATACAATGTTTAAACTTTCTCTATAAACGAAATAGTTATTTACATACCAAGTGCGGGAACCACTGATTCACGGATAAATGTAGTGTAAGCTTGCGAGTGTCGCCATAGAACGAATCCGGGAACCAAGTTCACGCAAGAAGTATGTACAATATTTTTTGTACGAAAAGTTTAAAACTAATAATTAATTATTTATATTATTTTTAATGGTTATGTTTGACGTTTCATAGGTTACTGCTGTCAAATCAGACAGAATGTGTTGCCAACTGTGTTAATGAAATGCACTAAATTTATACTTAAAAATTAAATTTCATTCAATAATTTACCACTTTTTATAATTATTATTAGGAAAAGTAAAGTTTGAAAAACTATACTTTTTTATTATAAATACAGTTTTTTATTAGATACCTTAGAAATAGGAGTGCTTTTTGCGAAATTTCCCGTACGCTAATCTGGTTATAATGCGGAAAATAGAAGTTTCGGATGTTGCTAAGGTATTATTGTTAAACAATACTTCTCCTGTTTCAACAATTTTTGATCTAGATTTTCAGTCCTGTTGAAACAAGTAGCATTGTTTAAAAACATTATATCAAAAGCTAGACGTGCCTATTGTGTTTATTATGCAAACTTACTTTAAAATAAAATAAGGAATTATAACAAAAAAACTTCTTAGAGTTCTTTTATATATTTATTACGTAAGAAAATCTCTCAAACTGAAGCATCTTGAAACACTTGGTGATTTCATCACGAATAAAGTGTTTAAATTTAACATTTGCGATTTATTCGTTGTATTCTATCCGCATTGGCAATGGCGGTATATAACCTGCAAATACTGTTGCACCTGTGAAAGCGAACCCATCCTAGACATGAATTCAACGACATTTTCAAATGTTGCACGGCCTTGAATTCAGTTACATTCACCAAGTATAAATGAATATGTCCTCGTACTTTGCCGTTACTCTATTTCTATTTTATTTTTACTAAATTTATAAACAATTATTATACATTCCGGAAATATGTAAGGCACTTGTTTCGTTCACATAATTGTAACTGTCAACACTGAAATGAAAAGTTATTTTTATTTTCTCTTTCACACCATTTATTAAATGTAATTAAAATAATGCTATTGTTACATATTTTGTGTGGGTTTATTGTTTTTGTTTTGTTGATTTATAAGGTTAGCTTTTCGACATTTGTAAAATAGATGTCACAAGTTAATTATAACTGGCACGAGATATTTGTTTAAATATTATCTCAAACTACATTATAATTTCACGTAGATTTATTTTTAACTAGACAAAAATTAAAAAATAAACTAGTATTAATTTAAAATAGAAAGTTTATGATTGTTTATAGAAAATATTCTTTGCTTAATATTAGCCCAAATATTGGTGTTATTAAATTAATGACATTTGAAAAGCAGTTTTTTATTCTTGTATTATTTTCAATCATAGATCACATTCTACGTAATTGTGCAGTATTATTATGCACTAGTGTTTAATAAAGTAATATGAAATTTATATTATTTTTTTAATTATAATACAAGTCTGTCAAACTTTATTCAGAGTTTTTTATAGTATTAGAGAAAGTACAGTCTTCAAAATGTTTAGAATGGCTATTCCAAACTTATTACAGAATATACTATTAAAATATCTTCTTGAAAAATAGCCATACCACTTATACCATGTACTTTAAACACATTTCATGTATAAAATACTTTGAATTTTGAATTAAAAAAGTTGTTTGTTCTTTCATAAAATTATTTCTACTTATTGTTATTAAAGAGTAAAATTAGATTGTATATAAACTTAATTCAATTATTTATTAATACCACAGCAAACAAAAACTTCACTCACTTCACTCTGAAATTTTAATTTAAAACACCTTGAATAATTTGGGTCCAGAATTTGAAAATGAGTGACAGCCTGCTTCAAATACTGAACCTAATCATACTATCAGCAGTTTAGAGGTCACCCAAAATAGTTTTAGAGTTTCGTAGCTATATTTATATGTTTCAACAAGTATTTACAGGTATATTACTATTAACGATTTCATTATATAATTCTTTTACGGCTTTTTAATTTAGCATGTATAATTACTAATAATTATGAAGAAATAAAATATGTTTATTGCATTAATAAATCAAAATCTTTAAATAAGAGCAAATATTTGTTAATTAAATTTTAATTCGTAAAAACTATTATACTTAAGGAAGAATATTTCAGTCTTATTTTATTATATACATTGATTATACTACTGATATTTATACTTTGTATAAACTTACATTGCCTTTAGAATTCACTACTTATACTTCGAGTGAAAGGCGTTTTATTTTTAACCATTACAATAATTACATTGCTTAGTTCTGTTGTATTTTTGATAATATCAATATATAACATTATTTTATAGTATTTTGTAGAGCTACTATTGAATAGTTAATAATTTTCTAATTTTCTAAACTTCGTATTACACATTTCTCTCTCTACCGAACATGTAAAAACAAATGCAAATATATTGATCTAAATTAATTAAATGTCAGATGTCGGAAATAATCTATTTTATTATATTTACAAAATTATGTAATAAATGGTTTCATAAATATTTAATTAACTCTTTTGTTTTGACTAATAATACCTTCGTGTTTTATGTAATTATAAATAATTTAAATAAGGCTGTATTTATTCATAAACATTTATTTATTTGCAATGAAAATTAAAAAGAAATTTTTTCTAGAGGTTTAAAATACAGGAAATAATATTCTTTATTTTATTTCTTCGAAAAGTAAAATCAGAAATGTAGATTAAGAGGAGAAGTATATTGGGTATTTTAACATATAATATTTTTAAGCGTTTAAGATATTGCATTCTCTTAAAGAAGACAAGAAAAAAAATCTCTCTAAGAGAATATTAATAAGGATAGAGTAGCAAGCATTTTCTTTCTCTTACTCAAAAAAATTTCTTTTCAAATTAGTTTCTGAAATTTAAACTTAAATAACCTAAAAATGAAATTGGTGGTACTTCTATTTATTCTTGTTTTGTGTCATTTAATATATCTTTTAATTTTTCCTATATGTTTTTAATTTTATAATTTTTACATTATGGATTTTTTTTCAAATAATAACTAAATACAAACAAATTATTTTTAATACTAAAAAAAAAGGACATTAAATTATAAATTTAATAATTTTAAACCAATATATTTTTTTCTTTGAGTAGCAATATATTATATTTTATAAAATGATTATTATATTTTTAATTAAAAAAACACAAAACTTAGATATTAGTAAAAATTAAATATTCAATAGGAAATAAATATTATGAAACATTATATTTATTTTTCCGTAATGCTTGAAATCAGTTTAATATTTATTTAAACTGTCCTGAATAAAAAAATTAAAGTTGCATAAATGAAATAACTGTTATTCACTCAATTGATGATAAAAGTTACAAAATCATCAGAATTACATCATTTATTTTACTGATTTAATAAAATTTATTTAGAAATCATCTTGTATAAATCATATTATTACAACCGTAAAAAACAAAATCACGAGGAAAATTATTCTGATTATCCCACAAAAGATGGAATAAATAGTTAATATTTATATTGTTTTAATCTGGATACAGCTCAATTTTATGAAATATATTATTATATAGTTTAACTTGGACAGTATAAATTAAGGATTAAAAGAAATATATTTTTAAATAATAGAAATAAGTTTTAATTTTTATTTAAATTTCAAAAAAAAAAAAAAAATCTTAATATTCTGGTAATTCATCGAACTATAAAATAAATATGTTGCTAGTGATTTATGTAAAATTTATTTTGAAGAGAGATTTTTACTAATTCTCGATAGAAATGTAATTTTATTTTTATATTTTAAAATTACAGCGAATATATCGAGATACCAGGACAGACAATAGATATTCGATTTATCTAATTGTATGTGTATTTTTCAATTAAACGATAAAATAGTAAATCTGCAAAGACAAAAAATAAAAGAAATACATTGAAAAGAAAGATTAAAGACTTTTAAATAAAATTTTCAAAAGTTTATATCGGTACAAATGGTTAAAACTATTTCTATTTTTCGTAAAGATTATTTATATTTAAAATATAAAAATAGTTGAAGTTAAAAAAAGTTAATAGAAGAGTTTAACTTTGAACTTTTAAGTTTCAAAAATATATATTCGAATATTTTTAAATTTAAAAAACCGAATGATATTACATTTAAAAATACTTGACGAATATTTTAACTGTCGTTAAAACATTTAAATTAATTAAATATATTATTAATATGTTTGAAATAAAACAAATAATTAATTTAAATATTTGATAAATAATTTAGATACTGAAATCAAAATATCTTACTGATTAATAGATTTTAGCAATGAATATTCGAAATTTTAATCACTTATTATTAAAAGTTATTATAATTAATATATTTAAAATAAAACAATTGATTTATTTAAATATTTTATGAACAATTTAGTTGGAGAAATAAAAAAACCTCACTAATTAATAGTTTTGAATTATAATTATTAGAAATTTCAATCTCTGTTTTTACTGCTTATTATTAAAAGATATTATAAATAAATTAATAAGTTCTATCAAACTTTTAATAACAATTTATAAATTTTTTAACAACATCTCATTTTATTTTGAACTATTTATTTAAATGTTAATTATTAGGATAGTAATTAATGACGATTTTGCAATCATTTTTTGTTGTTTGATCATAAATAATCAATCTGAAAAGCGAATTAAATTTAATATATGTTCAGGAACAATGGAACCAATTTATTAAACTATTGTGCATATTAGATGAAAGTATCTAAAAAAAACTAATTTAATCCTAATTTTTAAATTTTAATCTGTGAGTAATTTAAATACATTTACCAGAGACCTTTATTAATAATATAAGTCATAGCAGAAGCAAAAAGTATTTTTTCCATAATAAAAATTATTTTAATATAGTTATCTATATCAAATATACTTAGTTCCAGTCTACTAATACAAAATCAAGTTTATTTAAATAATTACCATATAATAATATCAAGATATATACTAACTATACTAACTTAACATTTAAATGCATTCTTTATAGTTTATATGTTAAAAGTTTTTTTGCTGTTCATAGTAGTGACCCTAATGCGCATAAAAGGAAAATATTTAAAAATCAACATCTAATATCATTTCTGTTCTGCCTTTTATCTTGAAATAAGAAGAAAGTGCTAATACGCAGTGAAATTATGTACTCAATACTTTATGTTTAATTTTTAATTATATGCAGTTTCCATACGTTGATAATTATTAATTTCTTTTTAATGGAAATTCAATTTCATTCATGCTTTAAAAATTTTAATACGTGAAACAACTTACAATAAGTAATTTATTAAATTTACATATATCATATGAATATCGTTAATTGTAAATTATTTCTTTAGAAAGTGTGATATATTGCGATTTATATACTTTATTTATAAAAAATAATAATTTGTAAGATCATTTAACTTTCTTAAGTCTAATTTTAAATATAAATTATTAGTTACTTGTTAGTTTGAACAATTTAATTTAAACTTTTGTTTGTATAAATTTTTTCGTATACTTTCTTAATTTTACAAATTTAAATGTTGCGTTATATAAATAAATCTAAGCGATTTATAATTTTATTTAAATTAGGTTTCTAAAATTGCTTATTATAATCACTAAAATATCCTAAACTACTTATAAAATATAAATTTATATA
>NEEE01002544.1:19882-30188 GCA_002278615.1 Pogonus chalceus
GAAAATTTTGATTTTAAAATCATGTATACTTTTAATATTAATATATTTTGTAAATGTTTTTATTTAATTCGAAGCTAATTATATTTTATAACATAGTTGCAACATCAAAAACATGTTTACTATTATAAACAAATACACCATAAAAAATACCTCTATATATTACCATACCACTGCAAAACATATCATTAGTTACATTATTATATACATAAACTTGAACTATAATCACAGCAATGAAATTCTTTTTTTTTTTTTTTTCACTTTTTGTATTTACTAATATTTCGATTTGAAATACCTTCAATTATTTAGTGATACTATATTACAATTTTAGTTCAGGATTTGAAGCGACCTCTTCAAGATTTATTCTTTAGATAATTATTAATTTTGATCTAAATTGAGTGACAGCCTGCTTTAAATTCTGAACCTAATCTTACTACCAGCAATTTAGAGCTTATTCAAAATTATTTTAGAGTTTTGTACTTGTGTTATAATATAAAATTTTATACAAAAGACATTTTTAATAAGGTTTATGATATTGTATTTAAAATCCCAATAATATTAAATTTTAGAAAAATCTATTGTTATTTTAATACAGCTTCTAGTATTAAAAAAAAAAAAACTTTTTGAGTGAAAACATTGAAGTAATAAACAAGGATTCAAAAATATAATTAATCTTAATATTTTTTATTTAAAAGAAAAATTTCACTCAAAATATTATATTTTTTTATATCTTACTGTAATTTTAAACGCACATTTCAGTTGAGATGCGATCATCTTCAGCAATACAACAATTAAAAAATAAAAACTTTAAACTATTTATAAAAAATATTTACTAAACATTGACTAAAACTAAAAGTATTTATTCAACGGAAAAATAAAAAGAAAAGATAAGATAAATTACAAAGAATGAATTTTATAAGTTATATATTAATAAATTTCAGTAATTTTTATAAAAAACTTATTAAGTCAATGTTAATAAGAGTTTAAAGGAGACATATTGATAAAACTCTTTTTCTATTCTTCTACTCACTAAGACTTACAACAGTGCTTTCTAAAATTTTGATTTGAAAGACCTTGAATCAGTTGAGTTCAGAATTCGAGGCGAGTTTTCAAAGTCAAATGTATCAAGTTATTCTAAATTTGGATTTAAAATGAATAAAACTCTGCTTAAAATTCCCATTTCAATCGTACTACCAGCTGTTAGGGGTTCTTTCCCTTGACTGTACATATAATGACTATGAAAGAAAAAATATTATTCAGAAATAAAATTTAATATATTTAACAATTAATAGAGTATATTTCTGATGAATCTAAAACTGGATCTTTATCCGTATATTTTAAAATTAATTGTCTTTTCAGTTACTTATTTTAAAATTTCAAAAATATAGAAAACGTTTCAGTTGAACTATTTTAAGTTTCAATGTAAATCAAAGCAATAAAAATAAAATTATAACACTACTTTGTAATATGAAAACAATTTACATAATAACAAATAACAATCCAATAACCATAATTAAAATCAACATTTACAATTAAAAAAAAACTCGTACATACATAAACACAATATCTATTGAAATCCACAAGTTTATAATTTCAAATTGTAGTAAGAATGCATGTAAAACATACAATGGCGTTAGAATAATGCAGTAAAGAAAGTGAAATTATAGCTTATCATGTTAACATTAACAATAAGTTTTGAATTTTGTTACACAGTAAGTATCGCGCCCACGATAGCAAATGTTACAAAACTGAAACTCGTGACTCCACACCTTCCACAGTACCACACCGAGGGCTACGTCGTTTTCAATGAGAAAGGTCAAGTCGGTAAAGTTTGCACTGAAAATGTACAAACGATGCATCCAAATAGAACTGATGCATTGCTGCATACTGTTGCTACATCGCTATGCAACACTCTCTCTTATCAGTATGTATATTATTTATTTATTTCTATTTTACTTTCAGAGCTTTGTAAATGTTTAAATTTCAAAGGATTTAAATGCCGAAAATATATTAATTAAACTCTATTTCTAGTCGGGAAGAATTTAAAATATTATTTGTAAAAAGTCATTCCAATTTTTAATGATACAAATGAATTATATTTCGTTGTACTTTGATCATAAATATATTTTATTGAATTAATCTCAATTTCTAAAATATTTGCACTTCAATTTCTATTGTTAGATTTTTTTTTTATTTTATGGTTTTTCATTGCTTCGTTACTGCTGATATTAAAAAAAATGAATAGATTATTATAATTGCGTTCTTTACAAGATAAACTAACTTTTATATAGATTACCGCTTTTAAAAATATAGAAATTACTTCAAATTAATGTGAAATTATTTACCTATAAATTATTGAAAGAAAATATAATTAAATTGATTAAAATTAATTGCGTTAAGTTGGTTTTAGAAATTTGTAAATAAATCATCGGATAAATTAAGAAAATAAATTATAATTTATCTGATATAATCGAAATACGTGTAGTAATAAATAAGGAGTTTGACATTTATTGATTATTATTTTAGTTTAATTTTTTTACTACAACTAGAATTGATAATTGAAGTTAATCACTTAAAAAAAATTTATACTAATTTAAGAAAATTAACTAAAACAATAAAAATACTATTTGTTTAATTTATTCGGTATTCTTTTATAAAAAATATTTGGAACAGAATAATTGCAGCTTCGATTAAAAAACTTATTTGATTATAATTGTGAATTCATTTTTCTATTTGAAATTTTTGAAGTTATAGAACTTAGCGTAATAGTTATTTATATATCTAGGAAGTAAAGTGAAGATTTAATCCCGAGAATGTAAGTAATTTCACATGCATTGTACTTTCGAGATGTATACAAAACTTTTCTCACGACCTTCAGTTACACTTTATTTGCACCTAAAAAGCATTTAATCCAAAGTAGCATATTCAATTTGACATAAACTTATTCCATTTTACTGAAAGATTAAAGTACAAAAAATTTCTTTACGGAATACAACGACATTTTACATTATATTTGAAAAAATAAGAACATTAAAACGGTTTTACTATTATTATTTTTTATATATTGACGTAAATCGGTGTAATATTTTATTAAATGATATAAAAATTTTATTCTTTAGAAAAATGACTTCAGTTTTAATTAAACACGACGAAGAAGATAACATTCCTTATGTTAAAATGAAAGATCCTGCTGCAACAGAAATAGCATTCGTTCGAACTGTATGCCCGTCGAAAAAAGTCCTCCATGTAGGCTGCTCAGATATTGAATGCGGATTTCAAAGTGTCCATGGCTCTGGAGGAATCCAAATTTTGAACAAAATGTCAGGTCATGGTGACTGGCCTTGGCATGCAGCACTCTTTAAAGAAGATGTTCATGTTTGTGATGGTACATTAGTATCACCAGATTGGTTAGTAACAACAGCCTCTTGCTTCCAAGGGCAACCAAAAGCAGAATGGACTGCACGTCTTGGTACAGTACGGTTAACTAGTACATCACCATGGCAACAAGAAAGAAGGATTGTTGGATTAGTTAAATCACCTGTAGAAGGAAGCACAATTGCTATGGTTAAATTAGAGGAACCTGTTCATATGTCTGATTTCGTTAGACCAATTTGTTTACCGAAAGATAAATCAGCTGTTCTATCCAGTAATATGTCTTATTGTAATACTTTAGGCTGGGCAAGAAATAGGGAACAGTTACAAAGAGTTCAAATCAAAATGAGTGAAATGGAAAAATGTGAAAATATTAGTATAACAACTGTTAATAGTCTTTGCACAGAAGCTACTTATGCTAAGGATGATTGCAATGTAAGTTTTATCATTTATAAATTGTTATTTGTAACTGTGATCAAAAGTCAAAACATCTTAAGTCGAAAATACTTATTTTTCAATAGTACTATCCAAAGATAGAAATGGATTTGTAAAAAAATATGTTGATTGTGAAAACCTAAAAAAAATATTTAATTGTTTTATTGATTTATGAAATTTTAAGTACTCATTAAATTTATTTTCAATAGCATCTCGTGTACAGGCATTTTAAAAGTGCAGAACTCCCTATTTTTAGTGATTGCATTCAATATAATATATTTTTTAAAGCCTTTTTATAGTTAAACATTTTATAATTCTTTACTTTATGTTAGAAATCATTCCCTAATTTATGCAGAATTAGAAAAATATTTATTCGGAACTGTGTTTTTCACAGGTAGTATCAAATTTATGCCTGAAATTTTAATTTAACTATTTTTTCGTCTTTTACAAAGCAATAGTTAAAATTTTTGAAAGTAACACCGCTATTAATTTTATCTAGTTGCCACTGATTTCTTTCAGAGAAAAAGTAATTAAAACATTTTATACTATAAATGATTTTATTAACAGGGCAGTAAAACATATTAAAAATTTTAAATAGAATACTGTATATATTTATTTATTATAATATACAAAAAAAAATATTTTTTAAATTTATGCTTTGAATTAGTTAATAAATATTTTTATTAAAACAAAAATAAAAAATTGTAACAGGAGGAAGAATTGGCAGGGAGTCCAATGTTATGTTTATTACCAGATGGCATAAGATGGTCGCTAGTTGGAGTAAGCAACTGGAGAATAGCATGTTCAAAAGCAGGAGTAAATCGACCTCGAATGTACGATAAAATAACTTCAAACGTAGATTGGATACACCAGACAATCAGTGCCATTTCGTGAACCATCAAAATTAAATTACTGTGAAAAAAATTGTGCCACCTTTTGGTGTTTGTGTAACAACAGATTCCATATTAATATATTTTATAATAAAAAGTATTTTTGATACAAGTTTACATGTCGTGGGAAAGTAAATTAGTCGAAAGTTGGCAGAACTAAATTCATAGCTTTATATAAATAGAAATCTACTTAAATATTGATTGTAATTATAAATAAATTAATGCAAATGAACTTCTAATATCAGAGAAATTTATTTGTTTATGTTTGTTTAGTTAGGTCAAACATAATAAAAGTTTTAATTGCCAAATTAAGCTATTTTATATTTTAGTCTTTAATAACAAAGGTATTTAATATTATAATTAATAAATAAGTTACTTTATGTATAGTAGTATATTTAACTATGTACTTATGTTATTTGTAGGTACAAAATTTTATTAAATTGACTGTTGAGTTTCTATGTGTGTCTGTGTGTTATTTTTTTATTCTAGCAAATCGTGTAAATTATTGATATACCTAAGTGTTTTTTTTTAATTTGCTAAAATTCTCGAAAAGTTTGATAACAATTAAATTGAAATAAACATTAACATTTTAACAAATTCCTTATTTAATCTTTATGTAAAAAAGATTATATATTAGTTATTTTTCCAGATTTTCAACTTAAATTATCATTATTGTCCTCATAAATACACTTAAAATAATATCTTAAAAAAGGTCATTTTCGAAAAACTTAGTACCTAGATAATTTTTGCATTTTGCAAATAGAGACAACAAAGACCAAATATTTATATGTTTTTTTCAGTGTGAACTATTTAGCAAATTTCTTGAATACCGATAAAAATAATAAGATACATTTTTAATTGTGCATGAAATTTTTTTATAAAAGCCCTATCTGTAATTTTCAGAAAATTATTCATTTTTACAAAAATAGTAAAGTTATACATCACGGATTTTCGCATCTAATCTTTAAAATATGCACGATTCATGCAAATTCTTACTATTTAAGCTTTTTATTTTAATTTTGGAATATTAGACATTTTTTCAAAAATGTTAAGGTTTTACACCAGAGATATTTGCTGATTCTTCAATGTGTACTTTTTGCGAATTCCTCGTTAATTAATGAAGAAATTAAGATAAATATTGAAAATGTGCAAGAAACTTGCAATTTTCTTTTATTTCAGCACTGTTTATATATTTCGGAAAATACCCTATTCCTGCAAAAAAAAAAAAATGCATCTACGTATGGAAATTTTTAAGAATAAATGATTGCGCTATTAACAAATTTTGGAATTACACTTTTTGAAATCAATTTCTGCCCTAAAAATAATATCTGAACAATAGGCTATTTTTGGCAAAAATCATTAGACAGTGATTTTAGCGATTTTCAACACTTTACTTTCTTGCAGAAATCTCGCGAAATAATTGCGCTATTAAGCTGAAACATTAGAAATACACATAATGTTCTTATCTACTTATACATAAAAGTTTTATCTCAAAAATAGGATCTTTCTGGCCAAAATCACTGGACTATAGTCCAGTTAATTTAAGCGATTTTCATCATTTTAGTTTTTTGAAATAATCTCTGAAAATAATTGCGCTGTTAAGCTGAAAATTAGATATAAACGATTTATTAAATTTCTTATTGACTTATCCTCTGTAAAAGTCATTGTTATTTAATATATAATACTTGCTACATTAAGAGAGACAATACAAGTAAATGGCTTATTTTTCCTATTACCTAATTGGGAGATGGTTTGAAAGAAAAGTAATATTCCTGTCCATCTGAAAATTATATCGTGTATTTTAACATATTTTAGTCTTATTAACACTATGCAGTAAGTTAAAAAAAAATTAAATCTTCCTGGAAAATGGCGTTGTTTATATTACTGCAAACAATAAATATCCAGATAAAGGCATTTATATTTTCAACAAATCGTACTTTTTTGAAAACAATTTTCAAAATTTGAATTTTACATATAATTTTCTTTAGTACGAACCAATAAATTTTAAAATTTATTATTTTATAAATTAATAAATTGTTAAAAAATAACTTTTATTATAATTTTTTATGTAATTTGTTAAAAAAAAGTATTTATTTCAAAAAATATGAAATAAATTTTGATTCATACTAAAGAACATTTTAAATTTAAAATAATAAAGTAAAATTTAAAGTAATATACGTAAATTCCAGAACAAACTATTCCCCGGCAGTTTTAAAAATTCCATTTTACATATTTTTCTAAGCTAATCAAGATATAAAATTAGAATTAGCAAAACTAATACAGTTTACTTCCGTTTAAATTCTGTCGACGGTTTAATAAAAATATTCATATAATTTTCCGTAATTTCTAAGCACAATTTGTAATTTTCCAAAAACTGGCCGATATTCCTAAAAATAAGAAAGACTATAATAAAACGATTTTTTGGTATGTTTCAAGCGCTAGTATTTCACAATAATAACGTGAAAAAATAGCGCCAATGAGCTGAAACTTTGGAAAAAAAAATTAATCTGAAACTATGGAAATATCCGAGTTATAATGTTCCTAAAAGAAATACGGTATAACAATTTACCTCAAATATCTTTGGGAAAAATTACTGAATGCAACAAATTTACGCGCTATTAAGTAGAAGTTTTGGAAATACACGTTTCATAAAGATCTAAATCAAATTTCACATTCGAAAAAATTTTTGACAAAAATCACTAAACAATTTTTAGCAATTTTCAAAGTTATAGTTTTTTGCAAAAAGCTTGCAAAAAACTGTGAGAATACACATTTTATAAGTCTATTAATCCATTAATTTGTAGCAATTTTCATTTTTTTAGTTTTTTGTAAAAATATTTTGTATATAATTCATACTACTTTAAGAAGAAAAATACAAATAAATGCCTTACTTTTTAAATAATTTGAGGGAGTAGTTTAAAAGAAAAGTAGATAAACAATCCATCTAAAACTTTTTTTGTATTTGTGCATTTATTTAAACTTTATTTAAATCACACCGGAAGTTAAAATTAGTTTGGAAATCCGTCTGGAAAATATTGTTAATAAAATAGATGTGACACTAATTTAAAAAAATAAGCAAAAATAATACAACTTTAGATACGTTTCATAATGTTCCTAATCGAATTCGACCTCCTAAAAAATTCCCTTAAAATAGGCTAGTTTTGACAAAAATTACTGGACTATAATACAACGATTTTTTGCGATTTTCAACATTTTAGTAACTTGCGCTAAAGAATATTTTTGGCGACAATTGCTTGATTATAATCCAATGATTTTTGCGAATTTTAAGGAGAAAATACACGTTTTATAATGTTTCTAATAGAATCCTGCCTTCAAAAAAATTTTGCTGGACTAAATCTCAGTGATATTTTCAATTTTAACAGTTCCAGTTTTTAGGGAATAACTCATGAAATAATGTGGTTAATAAGCTGAAACTTGAAAAATGCAACATTTATTAAATAATTAATTAATTTATGTTTATGCGTTTTTACCATTTTTGTTTTTTGTTTTTTAATTATTTTATATTAAATTAATGCTACCTTAAGACGGAAAATACAAATAAATGTCTTTTTTTGAATGTTTTCGGGAAAGTTCAAAACCAAAGTAATAATACAATCCATCTGAAACTTTTTTTCTTGTTCAATAGATATTTATACTTTATTAATAACATACCAGATTGTGTAATTGTAATAATTGTCTTTTCCGCCTGGAAAATAGCGTTATTTAAATACTTGTTTTTGGCATAGTGGTGTTTACCACTAAAATTTACAAAAATATAACAATAATTTTTTTTAAATTTTTAATATATTATATGTTATACCTAAGTTTAAACCTAATCTTAAAATAATTGATGTGATTAAAAAAAAAATAGTTATATTTACAATTTTTTTTCTTTTTATATGTTTATTTTTAAACTAATATTGGTTTAAATAAATATAAATTTTTCTTTGATTCATACTAAAAACCAAGTAAGAAAAAACAAAACTCTATAAAAATAAAATACATAAACTTAGAACTAGATGTTTTATTCCCCCCGCAAATTTAAAAACGATTTTATTTGCAGATTACCCGAGTGGTTATGCACATTTTAAAATAAATTTTATAAATAAGCGTAAAAAATGCAATCTTTTTTTAATTAAAGACTTAATTAATCGAATCCAGTCTTTTTAAAAATTTTCCAAAAATAAGACATATTTTACAAAAATTGCTGGACAATATTCCATTGATTCTTGTAAATTTGAAGAGTTTTAGATTCTTTCGAAGTTATCGCAAAATAATTGTGCTAATAAGCTGAATCTCTGGACAAAGATGTTTCATAAAGTTTCTAATCGAATCCCGCCTTCGGAAAATTTCCCAAAAATAGAACGATTTTTTTTTTTTTTTAATTGCTAGTCTATATATAGTCCAGTTTTTTTTGCGAATTGAAGTTTATAGTTTTTTATGAATATCTCGCGAAATAATTGGGCTATTAAGCTAAAACTCTGGATATAAATGTTTTATAATATTTCAAATCGCATCCCTGCTATAGAGAATTTCCCAAAAATAAGTCTTTTTTTGGTAAAAATTGCTGGACTACAATACAGCGATTTTTACGATTTTAGCGTTTTTAGAACTTGTGGTAATATTTTTTAAATATCTAGCGAAATAATTGTGCTATTAAGCTGAAACTTTGTAAATACACATTTCATAATATTTCTAATCACATCACGACTTCGAAAAAATTTCCTGAAAATAGGCCATTTTTGGCAAAAATCGCTGGACATAATACAGCGATTTTTAGCAATTTTCAACATTTCAAATTTAAAAGTGCTTGATGCGAATATATCGCGAAATAATTGCGCTATTAAGCTGAAACTTTGGAAATATACGTTTCATTATATTCCTAATAGAATCCCGCCTTCGAAAAAATTTCCCAAAAATAGGCCATTTTTGACAAAAATCGCTGGACTATAGTCCAGCGATTTTTAGCGATTTTCAACATTTCAATTTTAAGAGTGTCTGATGGGCATATCTCGCGAAATAATGGTGCTATTAAGCTGAAACTTTGGAAATATACGTTTCATAATATTCCTAAAAGAATCCCGCATTCGAAAAAATTTCTCAAAAATAGGCTATTTTGGCAAAAAACGCTATAGTCCAGTGATTTTTAATGATTTTCAACATTTTAATTTGAAGCACGTCTGATGGGCATATCTCGCGAAATACCAAGGCTATTAATCTGTAACTTTAGAAATATATGTTTTATAATATTCCTAATAGAATCCCGCCGTCGAAAATTTCTTAAAAATAGGCAATTTTGACAAAAATCGCTGGACTATAGTCCAGTGCTTTTTAGCGAATTTTAGCATTTCAATTTGAAGAGTGTCTGATGAGCATATCTTGCGAAATAATAAAGCTATTAAGCTGAAACTTTGGAAATATACGTTTCTCAATAATCCTCATACAATCAAGCTTCGAAAAAATTTCCAAAAATTAGGCCATTTTGGCAAAAATCTCTGGACTATAGTCCCGTAGCTTATAACGATTCTCAACATTACAATTTGAAGATCGTCTGATGGGCATATTTCGTGAAATAATAGTGCTATTAAGCTGAAACTTTGGAAATATACGTT
>NEEE01002568.1:17306-30928 GCA_002278615.1 Pogonus chalceus
ATCTTGAGATATCTTGTACACAAGTTTGAAAAAAATAGTTTCGAGTAAAACGCAAAAGAAAAAAACAATACAGCGTCAGCGTCTTATAACCAAATATTTATTCTAATTGCTGTAACTTCAGATATAGAAATGAATTTTAAATGGTTAAATGTTTAAAATACTCTTAAAAATATAAACAATTTATTTAACCAAAAAAAAAAATCTCATACAGTATATACACATCGGGTGTCGAGTTATATTTATTATCTTTATCTAATAAATTTAAGAATTTAAAAACTATATTTGAAATCGAGACTACGAAAAGGAACTTATATCTATTGAATAAATCTAGAAAATAATAAAGTCAATCACAAATAGCAATCGAAAATTAAGATAACAGCATAGTAAAGTAAAACCGATAATGAATTATTTTACTTTCCTCACAAAAACTCGTACGGTTATCTTCTAATATTTCAGATTTAATGACATCCGAGCGAAAAGGTGTTAGTTTACACAACTATATCTAGCTTTAATATTTAAAGCTAGTTTTCACATTAATAAATGATAAAATGCCATTCACTTAGACGACTGCACATTTCAGTTAGAATGCAAAAGCACTTTACTGTCTCGAGGTCAATTAAACCAATTTGAAAATTTAATACGACAAAAGAATATATGCAGTAGACTCCCGTGTAACGTATGTTTTTGCAATGCGACAAAGATTCTTCGTACAGGAATAACTAACATTTAAGAATAAATTCTTTAAATTTATAATTAAAAAAATACAATACAGAAATTTATATCATAACATATATATTAAATTTTAATGAAATAAAAGGTTTTTAACATGTTTTCTAATCATTTATTCAAAAAAATATCAGGATGATCGAACTCGCTCGGGGGTTGTAGTCAACTTTCATTTTTAATACAAAATTTTAATTATGCAAAATATACTTATAGGCATCTTAATCAATTTCTAAAATTTATATCCACATTAAATTACAAGAATGATATAAATTCTCTTGTGGTAAGAGTTTCTGGCTTCTAAATTTTGGAAAATGATAAAGACAGGCTTGTCAAAGTGTATTTTGTACTCACCGTTAAGTTTACCAATGATACAATTCTATATTTTTTATATCTTTATTGAATTGCACAAATATTACTCTTTCTTTCAATACTTCATTTAGTTTTCGAACCTTTTATTATAAAGATTATTGTGTGAAAGGATATTTTGTCGCAACTCAATTTCTTACATTATATTTGTAAAATATCCTTCGTTGTCTAACTATAGATACGTCACTGTTACGCTGTATATAAAACCGTAAAAAAGGCCTTAAATGAATTTCCCGGAAATGAGACCTTAACAGATCAATTTTTTGACTCAAAATAACCCTAATTCGTAATTTTGCTTTTGAGATACAATTTCAAAAGAATAAAGTTTCTTTTTATTAATATAACTATGTTCAAATTATATTTTATTTTGATAATTCAAATGCAAAATAAATTTTTCTGAATATTTACATAGTATAATTTGGTATATTAATATATTTATATATGACAGTTATGACGTAATTAAGTTATTATTCGTAAGGGAATATTAATTTATGTGTGATTTAATAGAAACGTAATTCTGGTTTTAAATAATAAATTCAGAAGGAAGGTGCGCAATTATGAAGATACACCTCAATTAAAGTGTAACTAGTCAGTCAAATTAGGTTAAAATATATTACAATGTACAGATTTCTATTATTACTGCGTTATTCATATAAATTACTTATTTTTTATATCAATTTTATATAGACTTATTAATAAGAATAGTTAAAAATCAATACAAGACGTAAATTATTTGAATTTTTATGGTTTGGTATAAAATTATAGATATTAACTGCGTCTTTGTTCACACTTAATTATCCATCGAGAGAGAAAATTAAATTTTCATTATTCCCTTTATTCTTATAATTTACTTCTAAATGGTTATCAAATTTTAGATCAGTTAATGATAAAGGGGCGCAGTATTAACTTGATTCTATAATTATAAAGGTTTTTAAAGTTGTTCAATCAAAATAACATTATCATGTTTCTTTATAATAATTATTCTAGAATTATTTAATTATAGAATAAATGTTAGATTTTATTATTACAATTAACGTTCTTGTCGCTGCTTGGAGATAAGTGGAATTTTAAAAGCTTAATTTTATTTTTGTTCTTTCTTCTTACAAAGAAATTACTTTATGGTTAAAATAGTTCAATCAGAAATGAAATTTAATTGGTAATTTGTTGCAATCAAATGTTTAAATTAATAGATTTTCTTTAATAATGTTACATGCTTGATGTGAACCCATTATCGAAAGGTTAAATAAAGTAATTATTCGCAAAATGTTCCGAGAATTCATTTTATTCTTTCTCTTGTCAGTTGCTTTTTCTACTTTTGTGACCTTTTCCAATTTCACACTCTTGTCAATAAATTATTACTGCAAAAGCGTTTTTATTTTATTTCATTTTCTTTGTACAGTAATGAACATATTTCTTTTGAAATAAAATATTTTTTGTACATTCTGGTTTAAAGCTACTACAGGTGTCCCAAAAGGGTCAAGAATTAAACGTTCGGAAATCGTCTTTACAACGAATTATAAGGAAGGATTTGCATCTTAAACCTTACAGAATTTAGTTTGTGGAAGAATTAAAATCAACAGACAATCTACAACGATTTAATTTTGCGATTGAAATGTTCGAGAGGTTTCCAAACTTCGGAAATACCCTTTTGGGACACCTTGTATTTTACTTTTTATTCTTTAGTTCTTTAAGAAGTATTGCAATATCAATGAAGTGTTTTATTTAGAAGCTAATGATTTTCTTGAGTACACAGCAATTATTTGTATATTTTGTTTTGTCTTCTGTTTTTTGTACACCCGTCTCACAATTTAAAATAATAATAATTAAACATAAATTCAAAAACAATTTAAGGCAATATCTGTCTCAACATAAATTAGAGAATTTTAAAAATAAATATTTTGTGGATAGGTCATTTTGCTTCCAAACTTACGTCTCCTTTAAGACTTATTATTAATATTACAAGTTTTTTTTACAAAAAGATAGTTCAATTTTTCTCTATTACTCTTGTAAGTTACATTTCAGGGCATCTTTATTAGAACTTTATCTAATTAACATTTTTCTTCTCAATGTATCTCATAAATACGAGTTAATATTTTAATTTAAGGACTGCCAAGTATTTCTAGAACTTTTGTCATTTATACAGAAGCTGTTTTTTAAACCATAAATGTGTATTTTGTATCGTTAGCTTGGTAAAATATAAAATTGTCCAAAATGTCTAATTGTAATATGTAATTTTTTTGAATTTTGTAATTATTTCATTTTAACCACTGTGATATCAATAAAATTAAATTTCTGACGCCTGAAGCTGACATATTATAACAATTAACGAATTTAAATATTAAAAGTACTTTTGATAATTATAATAAATCTCTTTTATAATAATAAAACTGTATGTTTTAAATATTATTGATTGAAATGATGATATTATTGACGCATGATTTGATATATTAGGGAAGCTGGCCAGTTTGTTTATCTTAAGTATACGTTTGATTTTGAACTGAGGTTGCTTTGTATTGTCCTTAAATATTTGTTCGTAATTATAGTAATGTGGTTGTGTGTGGTATTATGTACAGACGCGGCATCCTTAGTGAGCACAGCTTCCGAACCTCTAGTTTTGAGCGGCGGAGGTGTGCGAACAATTCGAGGAAGAACACGTGCGGCTGCAGTAGCGGCGGCAATGGCATTCCGACGTCGAGCGTCTGCCGCTCAATGGCTTCAGCGCCTTCCAATAGCTCTGGACACGACCAGTGGCGTCGATAATCGGGCTCCACTGGCGGCGTCTGGAACTGAACTAGGTGCTGCCAGCTGGAGAACGCGGGAACATTCAAATGCCGCCGCTGCTGCTGGACGAGTGGTGAGTTATAGTCACATATGCCATACGCAAGCACGTTACTGTTACATTTGATTTTTGTTTTTGTATTTCACACCATTTATTTTTTAAATATATTTTCCTCTTAATTTATCTTTCGGTCCATACATCAATTTTGTGATTTTATAGGAAAACAAAAAGGCTGAAACCATCATATTTTCTAAATTATTATTATATTTCCGATTTTTTTTATGTCATACTTTGTCAGTTTATTTATTTTCCTTTCCGTTTTTAGGTTTTATATTTTCCTATATGTTTGAAGTGGGCGTCTATGTAAATTGTTATAGTTATTTCCTGTCAAATATATATTTTCCTTTTTATTGAATTCTATTGCTTATTTACATACGAAAATGCAAAAAGATATTTTTTGTAAACCATTTTTAAATATTTGGCAAAAGCAGATAATTCTTTGTTTTAAAAGCGTAATAAATGAAAGATCATATTTCTTCTTTTATTCTCAAAAATAAAAGCACTTCAATTTAAATAAGATTACTAATTAAGGAATTATATACATTATGTTTAATTTATTTAAATTATAGAGTAAAATTTTTCTTATATTTAATCAAAGAATTTTTTTATAAATCTGTTTTCATTTATAAGAATAATTTCTTTAAAAATACATATCATAATTATTTACAATTTTGATAAACTTTTAAAAATCAATGAAATCTCGAAATGTGTAGTAATTTTATATCCATTTTTCTTGCTATTTAATTATCTTGAAATATAGGAAATTAAATTTGATGAAAATAATAAATTTCCTGTTTATATTATAAATTGCATAAATTCATACTATGGAACGACTAATTTACCCGGTATTCTTAATTTTTTTTCATAATAAATATAAATAAAAAGAAAATAAAGAATGCAAAATTTCAGTGCACGGCATATTAAAATATTGCAATAATATATTGCATCTTGTAAATATAAATTTAAAATTTACAGGATAAATGTTCATCTATTTTTCAGTCTGACATTTGAAACAAGAATTTAATTTATTAATAAACTATGCAAAATACTGCGAATATTTAATAAATAATATATATATATATATAATAATAAAGTAATATTTCAAAACTAAGATAATGTTTTCTAAAGTGTTGCAATATCAAGCATTTTTCTGCAGCACGAGACTATTAAGATAAAACTTGCAATATCTTTCATATGAATCAGTTTGAAAATTATTACTGTAACTACTTTTGACATATCTATTGTTTTTCCTGTAAAACAACGATTGTATAATCTGCTTGTAATATATATTTTTAAGATAAAAGTATTCGATATTACTTGTCGAAATAGTTCTTTTTTATTTTGTATGAAATATAGTTTTAAGAATAATATATACAGCTTTTTATGCAGATACAAGAGATATTTTAAAATTTTAAATGTCATATTTCTGTCAAAAAAATTAAAACGATATTAATATTCATATTTCGTTTGCGTTTTCGTATGTTAAGTTATGAAGGCTAAAAAAAGTGTTTCCCAGCATATTTATTAATGAATTAACATATATGAGCTTTGGAATTTATTCTGTTTATTTAATAAAATATTTTTATTTATATATTTGAAATATTGTTTTTTAATATGTAATCTGTTATTGCTTATTTCGAAAATAATTAATAATTTTTAATCTTCAAGTAGTCGCGTGGGTTCGAATCAACCCAATTTAACACATTTTTAATCATAAAATCGTTCATTTTTATCATATTTATTTTCTATCTTTAGTAGACTGTCATAAGTTTATTATGCATACAGCCCTTATCAGTGCATTCTGAGGCGCATAAATAGTGTTGAAGACGCCGAATGGATTACGCGCGCCTTGATTTATTTGATTTATAAGCAAGATTTGTGTCACCAAATTATTTTTTATCTAAAAAAATGTGTCTATATATCTTTATATATTTAAACTTAAATTGCTGTATTTCTTATATCTTTTGATCGTGCCAAATTTTAATTTTATTATAGAATTAAGTACAATTTTTGTCAAAAAAAGTTCTTTGATCTAAAGATAATATGTCTAGGTATAAAAAATATATAAATATATTATTTTTTCTTAATTGATTTTTTAAATTTCTAAAATATCTAATATGTTCTTAAAAACTACATGCGACTGCTGCTGTTTCAAATAACTGCGTGCTCGCACATAATAATTTAATTTAATAAATTCTATAATAATTTTTTTTCCATAAAAATAAATAGAGGCAGAATATATATTGAAGCTGTGGTCCACATTATATAAACATTAACTTTGATAATGTTTATAAATATGAAAATAAATACCAATTTTCATTTGGTTTGAATATTTTTACCTGTTATTATAAATGTAAACCATTTATTTAAATTAACAACAGAAAACTATAAATAAATTCCAAAGTAATTCAAAGAATACATTAAAAAAATTGGATGTCATGATTGTTAACTATTTTATATTCAACACGCGTATGATAAAAATAAAATTTAATGCATAAATTTACAATTTCCTCCTAAAAAATTGTTACATTGTTATAATTTTAAATATCTGTTTGACTTTTTATATGCATTAATATTGTGCAATTCGTAAATAGCAAATAAAAACGATTCAAAAGTGCAAATAGTACTTTTTATTTATGTATGATATTTGTTTATTACGCACGTTTGCATGCAAGTGTTTTGTATTTATGTAAATAAATAATTTGTATTGCTGTTCTATTTTAAATATTAATTTTTACAAAATCATTATTTATTCATTCAAATATGAATAGGTATATACATTTTAACTAATTATATATAAAGAAGTATTTTATAATTATTAAAAAAGAAATCTTTGAGCAAAAGGTAAAATTAAGATTTAATTATAATGAAATGCAAGTTAGTTTCCAGTTTCGTTTGCCATATTCTTAAAAAAATTAAAATTTCTCTAGAAAAATATTTGTTTCTTAAAAATCTAATACCTTCGACCGATAATTTTTTATCTGAGAATGTTTATTTTAAGTTCTATTGTGAAATATTAGAATAAAAATACTGTCTAAACCACTAATCAAAATATATAAGCGAAATATTAAATAGATTTTTTGTCAAAATACATTTTAAACTACAAAATTGTCGTTTCGAAATCGTATATATTAACTTAAGTTACTTTGTCTTACGTGTTTGTTTACTGGATTTTAGATATAATCATTTTTGTTAATGTAAAATCTTTTCTTTTATAGAAATGTTATTGAGTTTGATTAAAAAAATTTAAACAATTGTCTAATTTATTGTTTATCAAAGATTTAATTTTTTGAATTTTATTGCAGTCCAAGTCGAAAAATCAAAGTAGATAAAAATCGAGATTAAAAAAAATCAAACAATCGACTTTTTTGATTTAAATCATATTTCTTTGATTTAAATCCAATTTTTTTATTTAAATTAGAATTTTTATAAGTGCGTAAATACGGGTATTTTGAATTAATTTTTTAAATATTATGAATACTCCAAAGTCATTATTCAAAAATATATAAGAATTTGATTGTATGAGATGAATAAGGACCAAATAAGGATATAAAATTGAAAATTATAAATTACTTTTATGCATCTCTTCGTCTTCAGCTTGTGTTGAGCGAGTTTTTCATCATTTGGACCTGTGCATTCAAAATTGAGAAACTGATTAAGAACTAAAATGGCTGGAAAAGTGGTCTTTTTATTTAAACATTTTAATAATAATGTACCACTAAATGAATAAACGTTTCTCCTTTATTTTTGTTATTTGAATTGTTCTATTTTCATATTCAAATATTTATGATTTATTAAAACATGTTTTTATTTTTTTACTATGATTTCTTTGTATTTTTTATTTAATAAATACATATGCAATAATAAAAATTTTTAATTTTTTGTTTAAATTTGATTTATTTTAATTTAAATCAATTTAATTTAAATCTCTCATCCCTGCGAAAAATAAAACTATATAAATCTTAAAGTATTAAATCAAAACTTGTTTTCAGTCATGAATTGTCACAGAGATTTATCTCAGTTGTTTCTCCAAATTCTGATTTCAAATATAAATAACTCAATCTAAATATCAATCTTCAAGACAAATAATATTGTTTGATTAATTTTAAAAAGACAGAAAATAAAATAAAGTAATATTTTAATCTTATTGATTGAGATATATAACTCTTCATACAAAAACTATAATTCTGCTTCGAATTATACGACAATTACTCGGGAGTTCGTTTTGTCAGAACAATAAAAATTCTATTGATTATAATTTTATTTTTAACGGACGACTACGAGAGGTTTTAACATTTTATTTATATAATACTCTATTCGGAAGAGAATAAATTCATTTGTGAATAGTCGCAATATGCATTAAAGAGAATGATAATTTAATTATTCTCTTAATAATATTAAAGTAAATTTGTGTGCGATATTTTATGAATATAGAATATTTTGTGTACATAAAATGATTGAATTCGATAATCGGTGATCGGGAATAACGGAAAATGTAAGTTGAAATGTTGGTAATAATCTGACATTTGCAAGAGCAGCTGATATACAAGAACCGTAGGTACATATTCCATTTACATCTTCTTATGTTCTAAACAAGTTGTCAAATACATTGTAGACGGTCTGGTGATTAAACCGTTTAATCGTGGTACCGCATTTGTAGGTAAAATTGGGTGAAGGCATCGAGATTTGCGAGGAGCAGTTGCGTGGCGTCAAATGGAGTGATTACCGCAAATTAACACGTGGACTCGCTACCATCTTGTTCAGTCCGATGGAGCTTGCTACTTGTTCCGTTACTGGGCAAAGATGGAGCCGAGCTGGTAATGGAGAGCGACCTGTTAAACCCGCACTCGACAGAGCCAAGGTTCAGGCCATTATATGTAAGTATTTTTAAAGCTTTTTTATATCTATAAAATCATATTCAAGCATACAAGTTTTTATTCAATTTAAAAATATTGAGTACTCCAACACATTTACTGATAAATGGAGTGCATAAAACATACTTTACCATCGTAATTTTGTTTTTTTAGATTTTATATTTGAAAATAAATACATTTTGGCATATAAATTAATAAATATTTTATCTTTTCCTTTTAATTTTACTTCTAAAGTATTGATATTATAAGTTTTCAAAATTAATTTTGAATATTAAATTGCAAAACAAAAATAAAATTAATTGATATGAAATTTATCAGTTTTAAGGCTTCTATTTGAAATGTATCAGTTTGAAAATATTTCATTAAGGAATTGAGCTGTATTAATTATATATCAAAATAGCTTTTGGAAATTAATTATTGACAAAGTGACTCGGATAAAAATTACAAAGTTATTGTTATCTACATTCAAAATATATTTTTATCGTTAATTAGAAGAATTTTATAATTTTGACTTATCTAAAACTGTATAGATTTAATAATAAAAAACACTTTCCTTCAATATTTTATTTTTTTATCACAATGCTTATTTTGGTCACTAAGTGACTATCTTTTTTCTTATAGCTTTCAGGAAAAAAAATTAAAATATGACATGCAAAAATTTGTTTTCTCAGAGTATAAACTATATATGTATCTTTTTATTAAATTTTTAAATAAAGAACACGATTCGATTTTTCATTTCTGTCATAATGCTTATATTGGTCACTAAGTGACAATCTTTTGCTGTTTTTGCTTTTATTGAAATGGTATAATAGCTTTCAGGAAAAAATATTTAAATATAATATGCATTATTTGTTTTCAAAGTAAAAATCAATTTGTTTCTTCATAAAAGTAAATTATTAAAGTCTATAGTTTATTTTCCAGATATATTTCTTTCTTTTCAAGGCAAATTGACATAAAAATATATTAATTCATTGAAATAAATTTGTTTTAAAAATCGTTGAAATTTAATGAATAAATTTCCACTCAATAAAATAAATGACAAAGAGGTATTTATGCCTTTAAATAAATTATATGCTAATAGTAATTTAATTGATTATAGTGTACGTATTCTAAAATTCATTAAGTACTAAAATTATTTAAATTAATGCTGCTAAGTTATATTAATTCGATTTGTATTTGTATTGGTAATTTAGTTTGATTCGATTAGTTTTAGCAAATAGTTTTGCTAAAGTGTTATAGAATTTAAACTATTTTGACAATTAATTATGTATTTGAAGCTTAATTGCATCTTGATCAATTTTTGTAACAATTGTAACAATAATATTGCAACATTGTAAATTTTACTACTTCAACACTTGAAATGGTTTAAACTTTAGAAGAAATAAAACTGCAAACTCACATAATTATTATACATGTCTATTAGGGAACTATACAACTATGTTTATTATCTTTGCTGTAAACGTTAGTACTAAACAAAAGTAAGGTTTTTTATTTTAGCTTCAAATAACATATTATGTGCTATAATGTGAACAATATGTTAGCGCGATTGTACTCAGAAATGTTAAATGTTTTTGGCAGGGTTAAAGAAGAACAGGTCTGTAAATAACGACCAAACTCATTTTAAGTTTTTTCTTAGTCTGACATTTAGTTTTAGAGTTTTGTTGCAAAAATATTTTTAAGGCAAAATGATAGTTTGTTTTTTGATCAATGTTTATAAAAAATTCATTTATATATGTTGAATCATATTTTTAAAAAATGGTTTAAAAAAAAATAGGATTATTTGTGATAATTTAAAATTCAATTTAGAATCAAAATAAACCTATTTTTAAATTTTGTGACATTTCAAAAGCTGACTTATTGCTCTCTTAAGTTTAACACAATAATAATAAATAATAGCAGTTTGTATAATATCACCGCGGATTTACAGCACTTCCTATTTTCTCTTTATATTTATACATTATATAGTCATTCCGTACACTGAATATCAATAACTATCTTCTAGTTCATGAAAAGAACCTTGTATAGAACTGTGCGTTTCACAGTTCCAGCGACGTAGTATTTGTCTGTTATGCTTATGTCTACATGTACAGGATAAAGAGCTACAAGATAGGTAGAGAGAGAAAGAGCACTGTCGTGTCTTAAACCTTATATGAAATAAAATAATAGTTAACTAAAAAAGATGTCTTTCAAATCTTATAAGTCTTATGGTTTATGGTATAGAAACTAAAACCATTTTATTTATTTTATTTTAAATTTTGTCACATTAACAAAGTATTTTATTTAATCCAAATTTTTAAAACTACCAATATATAACCTTTTACCATTTTTCAAATAATTACAAATCTTATTGTAAAATAACGTTTTTTTCTGTTAAAACATTCCCTTATGTAACTTTAAAAGTATTTTCAAAATTGTATAAATACTTTTATTTAATTGAAATTAAAATATTCAATAAAATTAAACTAGTTTTCGCGGTGAAAAAATTGCTGACTCTCTAAATTGTAATAAAAATTATAAATATTATGTAGAAAAATATCTAAACTTATTTCTAGGTATTTGCGATATTCTAATAAAAACACAAATACCGAACATCAGCTTATAAGCTCTTTTTAGAAGATTACCAGATCATACAATAAATACTGCAAACGCAGGACAATACAAAATTCATAAGTATATAAAATACTAACAATGGATTTATAGAATAAATGTTTAAAGCGGATTGATTTGCTTTATTTTATTTTTTATTAAATAATCGTACACAACACACCAAATAAAATAAAATAAAAAATCCGGTTTTAAAGCTTAAAACAATAAGGTTATTATTTCACAAGTAGTAATAAACTTTTTCGTGTGAAACATTTTGAAGAGTGCAAAATTAAATTTTATTAGAACGTATTTTCACGGTATGTTACTAATAAATTTAATTTTGTACTTATCTGCAAAGATGAGTGTTCAGAAACTTGAAGAATCTTTCAGTAATTTAATTGGAATTGGAACGTTTATCGTGTTTACTTATTTAAAAGTTACAAAAACCATTTTGGAATATATTTAAGAATCAGTGAATTATATATTTGTATATAAATTTGGTATTTTATTTCTTCAACAAATTGAAATTGCTTTGTTGGAAATGTGAAACTTTAATATAAAAATGTTAAAAATACATTAAAGTTTCAATACAATATTGGTTTTATTGATTCAAATGTGTTTCTTAATATATCACTTGATATTCTTGTTGCTAAAGAAATTAAAAAAAATATTTTGGTACTTTATGATAAACAAATATCAGTTAAATTCATATTTGTTTTTATTTATAGCTGATTACTTTATTAATTTTATTTAATAATTCATAGATATTAATATTATAAACACAATAATAAATTTTGAGATTTCAAAAGATTTTATTTTTTTAATGTGATACTTTGAAAAATTTTCATTCAAGCATAAGTTTTTTGTTAATATAATAAAAAAATCATATTTTTGAAAACATAATATAATTTAAAACATACAAAACAGTAATATCATAAAATTTTCGTATATTTTATTAAATTTAATAAAATAAATATTTTTTTTCCGATAGTTATTTAAGTTTATGAACTCCAATCCGAGTTTTTCAACACTAGATTTAAAATTTTTTTAAGAATATGTTAAATCATAGTTTTATTAATTATTAACTATATAATTTTTTTTTCGGTCTTTGTTTTAACCGCATATAATGTGAAAACGATAGAATTTTAGTTCAGATAATATCGACGCTGATTTTATTTAAATTAAAAACAAAAATATAAAATTAAAAACATGATTTTTTGTTAAAAAGAGCATTTTTTATTCAATACAAAGATGTGAGAACTTTATATAGAATATATGTTTGTAATAGAGATACATTTTATCTATTCATTAAGTTTTAAATTTCACAGAAACGAAAAACAGAGTTGTGAAGGATTTTTGTTTACCTTATATTCAGTTTTATTTGTAAATCCGTTATATATAAATTTATGTACATATGTAATTAATAAAATAATTGAAAAGGATATTTAATTTCGTTTGATGTTTTTAGTTTTGAATCGCATAGATTTTATACCAGTGAATATACTTATTATTCAAATCTTTTATACTCAAATATTCAGATTCAAAAGTAATGTTTATTTTGTATATGTGTATAAGAAGAAAAATACGATAAAGTAGCAGTTAATTAAAGCAAAAGAAAAACGTTTGTTTACCATCAGTTTGCGCAATCGATTGTCACAAATTATGTTAACAAGCATCTATATACTCGTAGTTATACATCCTTGTTTTGGAGTATTTTTTCAGCCAATTACATGCAGATATTTTTTATTTTTATCGATGTAATAAATTGAATTTATTTTTGCTTATAATATAATTAATGTTAAAGGTAAACTTTGAGTTTTTTTATCATTTTTACTTTTACTGCATGTGAATTCTGGGAAATATAATATATTAATATATTTCATAGAATTTTTCTTGTACCCGTTTGATTTGTACATTTTTCTATTAGTTTATATTTAACATTTTTATTCTAAATTTAAATATCAGAAATATAGTAAACATTTTATATAAAAATATAAATTATGAATATGAAAATATATTTTTTGTACCCATGCATTGAAAAGTGTTGATTTGCGTTACCTTAGCAACATCCGAAATTTCTATTTACCGCATTGTAACCAGAAAGTCTTACGGGAAATTTCGCAAAAAGCACTCCTATTTCTAAAGGTATCTATTAAAAAACTGTATTTATAATAAAAAAGTATAGTTTTTCAAACTTTACTTTTCCTAATAATAATTATAAAAAGTGGTTA
>NEEE01002545.1:9122-23227 GCA_002278615.1 Pogonus chalceus
AAAAAAATACATCGGTAAATATTTTTCATAATGTACAATTTTATAAAATATATATCCCATGACTAGAATTTTTTTAAGTTGAGTTTTATAGGTATTTTATTATTTTTTTGTGGATAGTATTTGAAAAAATAGTATTATGGAATTAAAAATTATTTATTTATAATTTTAAAGTATAACCATAACAAGTTAATATTTATTCAATTGTTTAAAACATAATTATGTACAATATACAATTGTTGTGTACAATTTATAATAAAGCAATAAATAACATTTTGTACTACAACATAATTTTATTAAATAACGAAGTTTTTAAACATGGCTCAAATTGTTAAGCTATTTTATACAAATTTGTATTTATAATCGAAATATTAGGAAGAGAGAGACTACATCACAAATTGTTTATCAAAGTGATTCAAACTTGAACCATATTTTAAAAACTGAATCTAATAAATTAATAATTACTCAGTCGTCGTCGTCATCGTCATCCGAAGGAACAAATAAATCGTTTTCTTCTAAAAAGTTTGCAATTGTTTTACTAATTGCTGCTCCAACAAGTAGGCCTGGGATCACAGCACACACGATTCCGAAAAGACCAAATGGTGTTTTACTAGGCTCAGGCAATAATGCTCCTGTTGGCGTTGTCGTTGCTTGTCGCTGACTTTGTTGTAAAACATTTCGATTTAATAAAAATGATTTTCGAATAAGTACTGTTGCCCTTGTTATAACCATTTTTATTTCGTTGTATGCGAGGTTATTTTTTATGATAAATAACACAATAATTATACACTTATTAACTATTATTAGCTTTTATTTTAATATTATATTAAATACTGTATAAATACCCAGCTATTTTGTTCTATTTCTGATTAAAATATGACTGGTTTTTCTATCATAAAATGCGTTTATTTAAAAAGTTTTAACTGTCAAAAATAATCAATATTATTTTGATTATGAAATTGACGTAGAACAAATTATTTATTTATTATTTAATCACACTCATTTTAAGTAATATCTTATATGTAATTTATTTATAATCCATGGCTTTAA
Source organism: Pogonus chalceus (assembly GCA_002278615.1). Classification (NCBI taxonomy): domain Eukaryota; kingdom Metazoa; phylum Arthropoda; class Insecta; order Coleoptera; family Carabidae; genus Pogonus; species Pogonus chalceus. Next base: position 10,170 of record NEEE01002545.1, read on the forward strand.
ATATATTAACAATTAACAAATAGTTTTGATAAAAAAACGTATGAAACCGCAGTGATACCATTCAAATATCAGTTTTTCTAGATATTTTCAAATATAATCATGCAAAATGTTAACTAAATAATAAACACTTCAATTGTATTGCTTTATTTAATTTAAGTTTAATAATTAAAATAAATAATTTCTAATTAATACGGACAGTTGGTGGAATTGTTATCGATACAAAAATATTCTGTCAAAATAGTAAGTGATTTTTAGGTGTCTTCAGAAAAAAATTGTATATAGCAAATAGGTACAAATTTATAAAAATGGACATATTAACAACAAGTTTAGAAGCTTTATTACGTGAGTTACTTAAGTATTATATATCGCATATGCATATAATTATAATTTGCGTATTAAACATTGATTAATTGCAAATTTTTATTAATTAAAAATAAATTTACTATATTTGTTTTCATTTAGAAAGAGCAACAAATCCTCAAAATGAAAATGTTGATAAAGCAGCAGTTGAGGCATTTTGTGCACTTGTTAATAAAGAAAATGAAGGTTCACATATTGCAATACGGCTTTTAGCTTCTAAAATTCACGCTCATAATGAAAGAGAAGCTTTACAAACACTTGGGGTAAACACTTAAATAACTATTATACAATTTAAATTAACTTGTGTATGGTAATTAGATTTTAGATGCATGCATGCGAAAATGTGGCCCTTCATTTCAATCAGAAGTCGGTAAATTTAGATTTTTAAACGAAATGATTAAATTAGTATCTCCTAAATATCTTGGATCTCAAACGCCGCCGTTAGTTCGTGTAAAAGTATTACAATTATTACAAGTATGGACGGAAGATTATCCACGCGAAACTAAAATCAAAGAAGCCTATGATATGCTTAAAAAGCAAGGAGTTGTTGTGGAAGTTCCATCGGTACAAAAACCAACCGAAGCAGTTGTTCCACGCCCTAGTAAAACAAATTCTATCTTTGATAATGATGAAAGATCTCGTTTATTACAAAAATTATTACAAAGTAAAAATCCTGATGATTTACAAGCCGCTAATCGGCTTATTAAAACAATGGTTAAAGAAGTAAGATATTTTAAATTTAATTAACTTTAAAATATTATATTTAATATTTTTTAAAGGATGATAAAAGAGCAGAATTAGTAAGTAAACGTGTTATCGAATTAGAAGCAGTACATAATAATATCAGGTTACTAAATGAAATGTTGGACTCTTATCGGCCTGGTTATTCGTCTTCCGACGAACTTGATCTTATAAAAGAACTTTATCAAAGTTGCGAAAGATTACGGCCAAATGTTTATAGATTAGCAACGGAAACACAACAGAATGAGGAAATGTTAAGTATGTATTATTGTTATTTACTTATTAAAATATTTTATCATTATTTATAAACAATGTAATTATTTGTTTTTAAATAACAAAGTTATCAAATGAATCATAATTATTGTATTAATGTGAATAACTTACCGAGCTATGTTACTGCGCAACAATAAGCAGGTGTTTTCGTTAGACATACGCAACTATTTTTTTCACTTATTGACATACTTATAAATACTGTGACGTATGTCGTAACTTTTTTCGAGGTATAACTTTACAGTGTACGCAGTTTTGTTTACAATATGGCGGAACTAATGATTGCGCAATACCATTGCTTTAAGCATTGGACTTATTTTAATAAAAAATAAAATTTGTAGAAGAAGTACTACAAGCAAGCGACGAATTAGGCCAAGTATTCGATAAATATACAGCAATTATAGTTAGAGGGGTGGTTCCACCAACCCCTTTAGCTGTATCAAAACCGTTAGATGGTGAATCACTTCTAGACTTAGGATCTCCAAGTGAACACCAAACGCCATCATTGCTGGATAACGCAAGTGTAATAAATAATAATCAAAATCAACATAGTAAAACAAGCGAAAACGCCCAATCAAATATTGATGCACTCTGTGATATTTTTTCTTCTCCTGCAATGTCTGTACCTTCTGTTTTAACAAACACAACGATTTTAAAACCTACTGCTATTTCCTCTCAACAAGCTACTACAGGTAAAAAAATTACCCATTATTTTAACTTGTAGAGCTATAGTAAGTTGTATATTTACAGCAGAAATTTTATCCACATCTGATCCAGAAAAATCAAATAGTAAAATAAAAGCTTTAGAAGATTTAGACGCGCTTGGAGAATCGTTATTAAAAGAAAATTTATCTGGAGCAACTGCGAAAATAGCGTCATTCAACAGGTAAATACATAATATTTATTTGTTAATTCATATATTTATTTAAAATGATTTATAGAACATCAGAAAAAATACCTATGAATTTATTACCTAAACAACAATTAGGAAACCAATTAACAAATTCAAGTAACAAAATACCTCAACAATCATTATCAGCAATGGGTGATATAGCATCAGGATTAGATTTAAGTTTTCTCATTGGCAAAACAGAGCAAAAAACAGATCAACAAAAACAAAAATTACCAGAAATTTCAAGCACAAACGGCGATGATTGTATGGTAGATATCACCGAAGATTTAGACGCAAAAATGTGTATCGGTGATACACAAACGAATTTAAAATCCGAACTTCCTACCGAACCGAAAATAAATTCCAGCGACGACCAGAAAGCAGTTGCGCCACCGAAAGATGTCGAAAAACCTGTTAAAGTTGAAATAAAACCTATGACAGATATTTCGGTGTCGTTAGAAAGTGTTAAACCAAGTTCTATTGCTCCGTTAACGGTGTTGGAGGAGAAAAATGGTGTTTCAGTGGTGTTACATTTTGCGAAAGATAAACCAAGAGAAGATGTTTATGTTATTGTTGTAACAACTCTTAGTAAAAATACGTCGCCTTTAAGTAATTATCATTTCCAAGCTGTTGTTCCTAAGGTAAGTGATTATTTTTATATCATTTCATCAGCTGATTTGTCTGAACAAGCGGTTATATATAGGTTAAATATTACAATAAATGGTTATTTATTCTAGTGCTGCAAAATAAAATTACAACCAGCTTCGGGCTCCGATTTACCAGCACATAATCCATTTTTACCGCCTTCAGCAATTACACAAATAATGCTTCTAGCAAATCCGAATAACGAAAAAGTATCGTTAAAATTTATGATTAGTTACACGATGGACGATGAAATGTGTACGGAAATGGGTGAAGTAGATAATTTACCGTGCGTCGCGTAAATAATTTATTTATAATTTAAATAATAAGAGAAAATGTAAAAATGTGCGATTATTAAATGGTTATTTATAAGAGATTTGAGACTAGGAATGCCTTTGGAAACTTCAATTTTATATACTGAGTAATAAAATTGTTTCTTTATAAGTTTAATACATTTACATATAATATTTATATGTATAAGTTTAATTCTAATTAAGTGGTGAAATTATTTGAAAATATGTTGCTCAGGCATATTTAATTGAAATTTTGATATGCACATAATAGTATTACTATAAAAAAAAGAATACTTAAGATATAATTAAATGCATATAAAATTAGATGGTGACTTATTGTGATTTTTTTGATCTTAATATTTGCATTTCTCTTGTGTGGAACAATTGAATCAAAATTTTAAAAATATTTATTGTTATTTTTTTTATTATACGCTTTATTTGCTTATTATGATTCAAAGTTTTTAAAAATTATGAATAATTTTTAAGAATTTTGTAATTACGCGGTTGCAATGATAGGACGTACTTGTTACTAATTAATAAAACATATATAAAAAAAAATATTTTTTAAGTTTAATTGATTTTATATATTACATAACACAGACTGTACTTAATTTTGTGATATTCACTTCTTATTTTTGTGTAAATAGAAGTGCCAATATGGAAATGTATTTTAAAAGTCTTATGTTTATTAAATTAAATTTTATCTATAAAACAATGAAAAGCTGAACAGTGTACAATTGGAATTATATAATCATAGTTATAAATACAATAAACTACACTGTATCTCTAAATGCTAAAGCTGTAATTGCTTTATTATGTCCAGCGTAATCTCTTTCTATTTCTCCTGTTTCGACATTCCATAATTTTGCGTAACCATCTGACGATGCTGAAAAAAAATTATTAAATAACCATTTTAATTAATTTATTGTTAATTATACCTGTAAAAACATATTGTGAATCAGCACTAAACACAGCATCCCATACCCATCTTTGACTATCATGTTTTAATTCTTGTACAAGAGAAAAATCTTGTACATTCCATATTTTAGCAGTTTGATCAGCCGAAGTTGTTACTAAAAGCCTATAAAAATATTTTTAATAACATAAATTATTATTTTTGTTAATATATTACTTAGAATCAGCGCTAAATTTACAACGAAGCGCGTAGCGCTTATGTGCTTCAAATTTATGCCGTGGAGTTAATTTCGTTGGTTCATTTTCGATTCCATCACTTAAACTCCAAATGTATACCCGGCCTTTATTATTTACAGCTGCCATGTATAAACCATTCGGGTCTATAGCGATATCTTGAATAGATGCTTCTGGTTCAGGTATCTATAATATTTAATCTATAAATATGTAATTAAACAACTTATGTTATATCTTACTAGTTGTTCATTATGATCAGTTTTTAAATCCCATAAATGTATTACACCACTCTGATCACCGACTAATAATTCTGTTTCATTCGGATGTAAATAAACGCAGTTTACAGGTGCAGACACTTGGAAAATTCTTTGGCATTGGAGGTTTCGCGTCCGTAAATCCCATATTTTTGCGGTACAATCCTCCCCGCCTGTATACATCCATTTACCGTCTTTTTGGAAACCTAATCCCGTAACATTTTTAGTAACTCCTTCGTAATTTATGACTGCGTTTGGGTTATTCGACGCTAAATCATACATGCGGATATGTTGGTACCCAGCTGCCGCTAATAATTGTCGGTCGGGGGTTATTTCTAACGCGTTTACTTGCTGAAATTCATTTATTATTACGGAAATATATTTATTATATTGTAAATATTTACAGAATCAGCATGTTGACATGTTTTTTGACAAATACCACTATGCGTTTGCCAGATTTTAATTGTATGATCGTAACCTCCAGTTGCGAATATTGCTTGTTCACTATCACCTGCACCATCTAATGTCATTTTCAGGTTCAACCCTTTATTATTATTTAAAAAGACAGTTTTTATTTGATTATGAAATGTTAACCTGCAATTAAATTAGGAACATTTGTATTTCCACTAAATTTTTAGTTAGATATCTGTCAATTTTATGTGTCATGGTGCTTAAATAATTCGTGCAAAAATATGTAAGTATTTATATTTTTTATATTTTTAACGTTAAATTGGAGTTATTATTTATTCAGATATATTTAAATATGAATTTTATACTTAATATTATAAATTAAAATGTATAACCTAATTTGTATTCGTCATTTATATTTTTATTTTTTTATATTTGTTTAATTAAATATAATTGTTTGATTGATTATTAATAAAATATATATCACCGGAAATTAAGCCTATATAGATATTGTATTTTTTTTACAAATGAAAGCGCAAGTATTTATTGTATTTTACGTATTTTAATCGATGTACTTTTTATCTTTATATGCTATCAACCAATTAATAAGTAATTTCTTATCATATTTTAAAATTTTGATAAGAAATATTTTATAAAAAGCCAGACATTGTTCAAATCATTCAGTCGTGTTAATATTTACAAATATTTTTCTATTAATATTTGTGTGTTGAATAATTCGAAAGGTGTATATTAAAAAGAAGTGAAAATTTTGAAAAAAATATTTCAAATATCAAAAAAATTGATTTCAATTAACTCAGTTGATTAATTAATAATCACAATTACTTCTTTAATAAATAAATTTTCTTGACACTCAATGGGTAAGCCACCGTTTAGAATATTTCGTACAACTCCTGTTGTGCTGTACTTCTCAAAATCGAATCCAGAATCAATGGAAATTGTGTTAACTTATGAAGGAGTTATTATTCGCTCCCATAAATTCTTAGAAGTACTTCCAAGTGAAACAGACCCATTAAACTACATTCAATTCGACTACAGTTTCGTTCCTCCTCGATAGCAAAATCGAGGACTAAAAATTAGGATTTTTCAAAGTACAAATAAAAATATAAATGGATTGTGGATAAGTTTATCCCAAAAACAAAGACTATATTGTGCTAAAGACACTATAAAAAATTTAAAACGATTACTTATTAAGGTTATACGTTAATTAAAATTAATTTGGGTCGTGGGTTTATTATTTTTAATTAAAAAATATTCGTCAAAATGCCTGTTTTAAACTTACAGCGTGCATATAAATATATAATGTACGCAACGAAGAGTCCTTCACCAAGAATCAATCAAGATGATTTGAAATGTAAAAATGGGTGCGGATTTTATGGAAATGCTGAATGGGGAGGTAATATATAATATTAGTTTCCCTTAATATATTTTCCAATACTTTTTTTAACTAATTAACATTAACAACTTTGATAAAAATATTTAAATACTTAATTACACATAAAAAAATTACGATTTTGAACATTTAAATACAATAGATTTAATTTCAAATTGTTTTTAACTAATTAATGGAATTTTACAAAAAATATTTATTTGCATTAAATAATATTTTTAATTGTGAAACAAAAAATATATTTAAAGAAAAAAAATAGTTNAATAATGAACCTCTAAAAAGAGTAAATTTTAATTTTAAATTTTATACAAATAAAGGTTATTGTTCAAAATGCCACCGCGACTCGCGTTTACGAAAATCCCATCATACCGAACACACCAAAGCGTCAATATCTGGTTTCTCAAAGTTTGAAGAAAAGAAAAAACAACAATCAGATAAAAAGAAATACTTAAAGCCATTGAACTTGCTACGTAAACCATCGTCAGCACGAGGTAAATTATCATAATTTCTTTTAGTACTTTCTTTGTCCTATGATAAAAAATAATAAAAATATGTTAATTGTGTAATTTCCTTTATTTTTTATCAGTAAATTATTTATCATGATAAATCCTTGATCAATGATTTTTTATTAACATTTATTTAATGCTTGATTTATGTTTGAACTTTATTCTCATATCATATCATGTAATATTTTTTATTTATTTATAAGAAAACAGCTTTATTTTGTACATATTTTGTTTGTTATACACTTCAATTTATTTACAAACAGATTTATTTATGGTTATTAAAAGTTATTTACAAAAATATATTAAATTATGAGTACTTAAAGTATTCAAAGTGTTTCGACAATATCAAATTATCTCATCAGTATTATCATTAATTTTAAGAATCTTTTCGACAGATACAGCGCGTCAAGATATTTATCAAGAACTGCAACAACCAAATCCTGATTTAGAAAAAATAAAGGTCGAATATATAAAAACCTTTGGATGTTTAGGACCAAAAATTAATAAAGATATAGATCGATGCATTCAAGTGTTTTGTGTTAACATGCGAAAACAAATCGATAGCAAATCAATCGATGATGTTGCTGAATATGCGCAATCATTCTACAATAAAGTTGCTGAAAGGATGAGAACAAATCATGAATATGAAGGAATTACCCCGGAAGTCCGGGAACAATTACTAGATTTCTTTGAAAAATTTACTATGACTTGTTTATACAGGTTAATATTTTATTTAACATTTAAATATATTATTATTAATATAAATATGTAAATTCCAGGGTGTTGTTTTGTCCTGGTACAACATCCGATGAAGAAAAAGATCTCGCGATTCAAAAACGAATTCGCCAATTAAGTTGGGTAAATGCGCATAATTTAGATTGTCGAATTAGTGAAACATCTGTAGAAGTCCGCGATTTGGTTTACGCTGCAATAACTGATCTTTTAAGCATGGATTCTGTAAAAGCGCCGCAAGATAAACTAGCGTGCGTTGTGCGATGTTGCCGAAGTGTTCTTCTGGTGCTTCAACAATGCCAAGGAGGTCCAGTCAGCGCTGATGAATTCCTACCTGCGTTAATTTTCGTTGTTTTAAAAGCAAACCCCGCGCGATTAAAAAGTAATATTCATTATGTTACTAGGTTTTGTAATGATACTCGATTGATGCAAGGCGAAGCTGGTTATTATTTTACGAATTTAGTAAGTTATTTAACGAGAATTAAATTAAAATAAATTAATTTATTGTTTTATTACAGTGTTGCGCCGTGTCATTTATTGAAAACCTAACAGCAGAATCGTTAAATATGTCTGAAGAAGAATTCGCGGGTTATATGTCGGGTGCTATAACAACAGTAAGTGCTTGGGACTCAGCTTTAGTAGCGTGTGAAAGCATGCATCAATTATGCGAACATTTAGAGCAATTAAAAGGTTTAAACGAACGCAACACAATTATGCAAGATGAAACAAAGAAATTACGCGATGAAATGGATAAATTCAAAGAAGATATAAAAGATAAAGTAGCCGCGGTATTAGCTAGAACACCACTTAATTTAAAACCACGTAAAACACCAATTGATTTAGATCGTGATGATTCTATTACTGATACGTTACCTCCACCAATTGTGCCTGTCGTAATGACGGAAGTAACACCAGAAACTAATACACCCATAGATATCGTAAATTCAGAAATAAACCAATCTGAAAATTCTACAATAACTAAACCGGAAGTAGCCATAGAATCCGAAACAAAACCGCATAATTTTTACATGCAGAACATTCAAATACAACCATTAACCTTAGAAGATTCGAACGAAAAACTAAAAAAGAAACCATCAATTGTTGCCGAAGATGAAGAAGAATCTGAAGAAACTAAAACAGCTGAATCAAAAGAATTTTATAAGTCGCCGTCATCTATGTTTAAATTCGATTCTCAAACGTTTGATATTTTGGCAACACCGGATGATATAGTTAACGATAGTTTTTTGTTAGGTTTATCGACTGTTAATTACGATATTGATGTTTCTGATTTAAGTGGCGAGAATAGTATGGCCGATGATGTAAGTCCGGATAAAAATTCAGTCAAATCACCGGTTAGAGACCCGTTTAGTCCGGTCGGTAATTCACCATGCGTAATTGCGCAGCCGCCGTTAGTACCATCATCCGCGAAACAACAAAATAGTCCGAATATATCTCAAAATGTTGCCTCGACTTCTAGTAATACACAGAATTTTGTTTTACCTATAAATGTTGAAAGTCCTACACCAAAAGTACCCGATCCAAACGCGTCCTTATTAGAAAAAACAGTTTCTGATTCACCTGAAAATTTACCATCTCCTATAAAACCTGTAAATTCAGAATATACCGGATTTTCTAAACAAGGCTGGCAAATTCCTAGCATTCCTTGTCATACCGGCGATAGCTCATTACATTCTAGCTTAGATTATGATCATACTGCAAAACCAGCGGTTATAATTAAAGAAGATGATAATGTCGCTACCGGAAATAATAATGATACTAATAATGTAAAAGATGAAGCTATAGTTAAAGTTTTAGGAGGAATTATGGATACTTTCGATAAATTATTTTAAATATTGAAATATTCATCATGTTTTTAAAAAAAACTTAAGGTTAGGAAACTAAAAACAAAAAAATAATTATAACTAACCTAAAAAAAAAAATATATTTTTAAGATATTAAACTGCTTTTAAAAATATGATTATTGTATATTTTGTTATAAACAGATGTTATTTTATTTATATTTTTTATTTTATTACAAAGTAATTATTAAATACGATATAAAAAGACAATATTATGATTTCCAAATTTTCATAATTTGTAATTGGAAATCATAATAAAGTACAATTTTGAGTTAATTTTATATAATTTGTGATAATAGATTTAAATACAGTAAAAGTAATAATATAATCAGCCAATTGTTTCACAAATAAATATAAATATATACAAAAAAAAAATCACGAATACATTTTTAAAATATATATTAGGTACGTTTAGAAAATTAAAAAAATAAAATTATCACATAATAATACAATATTTTAAGTATGGCTTGCGATTGTTATATGATGATTAGTCGAAAATGGTTTATCTAAATTAAATTCTGATTTCTGCTGTGGTTCTAAACTAATATAATGTTCATTTTCTGGTAATTTTTTCTCAATTATTTCCTCTGCAACATATAAAACAGGAGGTTCTCCAGATATTTCTGTCGTCATAGTTTCCACAAATCTATATGGTACAAGTTTTTTCTGTAACAAACAAAAAATCTTATCTTTCAAGTGTTTTACAAAACAAAATGAAAAATTATTTTATCGTTTTTCAAGAGTAAACAATGAATTACATTGTAAGTAATAATAAAATTTTAACGGAGTTCCAGTGAAACGATTTTCAGCTTTAAATAATACGTATATAAGGGTTTGGATACAATGTAATTTGAAATGGTTATATTTTGGCGAAATGTGTCTGCTTTGCTTGCATATGTGAAATTGTTTAACTAAATTACAGGACCAGGAACTTTAAATATAACGACTTTAGTCTAGTCTTTGCTATTTTAATTGAAACAATTTAATTTTTAATAACAATTTGTAGAAACTTTGTGGTTTAATTGAATTAATAAAATACTGTACCTGATAGTTGACAGTTTCTTTGTAATTTCTTTTTGTTGAATTAATTTTAATCGAAACTGAAGTCGAGTACCAAACTGGTACAGCTAACGGCATAAAATAACACGTAGTTTCATACCTAGATGAAAGAAAATAAATGAGTATTTTCGCAAATAGAATAATTTAAAAGTGGATTACCTTTTCGGTGCATTGTAAGTTTTCTGTGGTGCAGTAATTTCATTTTCCGGCATTTTAATATGTTTTGTTCGTCTGAAAATTTCCAAATTCGTTACAAAACATTTATAATATTTTAATAAGTCTTACATATATACAGGTCTTTTTATTGTTTCTATAAATAAATTATTTGAATTCCAGTCTTTACATATCATTGCTGGTAATAATTTTTTTATTTTTTTCGACATTTTTCTTTGAGTTTTATTGTTAGTCATTTTGATATTTACTGACAGTAGATGTATTAATATTTTATGTATCTTGTTGTTTCGTGTTTGGTTGTTCGTTTGATACATATCAGTTTTTTTTACATGGTGATAAAATATTGTTTTGAAGGTGATAATTTTATTATTATAATATATTTTTAATATTTGAATTACTTTTATCGTTAAGTGAAATAATATATCAGATTCAGGGGTAGGAAGTTTGCATTTTATCAAAAGCACAGTAGTCAAAATGAAGTAATTAAAAATTCTACAAATTAAAATCAAAAATTTTGGACCTTTTATTTTTTACAAAAGAACAGCCTCTCTATAATTGCTGAAAAGTGTTAAAAACACCAGGATAGCCCTTAAATTTAAGTTATATTGAGTATTTGTGGGATTTATTGGGAAGAAAAATACCAATTAGACATAGTTCCAATAGGGAAATCCTGAAAATTGACCTACAGAAAGGAAAAGGGAAAATTGAGCTGTCCTATTTCTATTTCTTTATAATTGCCGAAAAGAGCTTAACACACCTGGATAGCCCCTAAATTTAAATTATATTGAGTATTCGAGGGATTTATTGGGAAGAAAAATGCCAATTAAACACAGTTCCAATATGGAAAACCTGAAAATTGACTTACGGAAAGAAAAAAGGCAAATTGAGCTGTCCTATTTCTATTTCTCTATAATTGCCGAAAAGTATTAAAAACACCTGGATAGACTCTAAATTTAAATTATATTGAGTATTTATGGGATTTATTGGGAAGAAAAATATCAATTAGACATAGTTCCATTATAGAAGTCCTGAAAATTGAGCTTTTCTATTTCTATTTCTCTATAATTGCCGACAAGTGCTAAAAAACACCTGAATAGCCCCTAAATTTAAATTGTATTGAGTATATGTGGAATTTATTGGGAATAAAAATGCCATTCAGACAGATTACATATAGAAGCCCTGAAAATTGACTTACAGGAAGAAAAACGGAAAACTGAGCTGCCCTATTTCTATTTATTTATAATTGCCGAACAGTGCTAAAAACATCTGAAAAGCTCCTAAATTTAAATGATATTGAGTATTAGTGGGATTTATTGGGAAGAAAAATGCCAGTTAGATATAGTTCCAATATATAGCCCTGAAAATTTACTTATAGGAAGAAAAACGAAAAATTGAGCTGTCCTATTTCTATTTCTCTATAATTGCCGAAAAGTGCTAAAAACACCTGGATAGCCCCTAAATTTAAATAATATTGAGCATTTATGGGATCTATTGGGAAGAAACATGCCAATTAGACATAGTTCCAATATAGAAGCCCTGAAAAGTCACTTACAGGGAAAAAGGGAAAATTGAGCTATCCTTTTACAAAAAATTGTAGAATCAATGTCAAGCCGTACGGGAGCAAAATAGCCCATCCACAAAATTTTTATTTTGAAAATTCTTTTATTTATGTTGAGAATTATCAATTTTTCCGACTTTCGAATTATGTTTAATTATTTATTTTATTACTGCGATTTTTGAAAATATTTTTTTTAAATTACTACTATTTACGCAGTTAAAATAATAAAAAAAAGTGTGAGCAGCCACTGTATATTATTTTTATAAATTAATTAATGAAGGAATTATGCAAACACAATATGATTTGTATACCTGCATATTTGAAAAAGGTTTTTTCTGACATATTTACTACAAATATATTAATATGAATTTTTAAGTTATTGAAAACAGTTATAAAAAGCAATATCAACAAAAATATTAATATTTCTGTCCATCGAAAAAATACACTTACAATGTTTGTATAAATGTGATAATTTCATTCAAAGAGAATTCATATTTGTAAGTGTTTATGTGGAAACAATGTTTGAAAAGTAACTTTCCATTATTTCGTGACAAAGTGTAGTGCTAATATTTACCCAGGCGATGATGTCGAACGTTCAGATCCTGAAGTGCTCCTTGGGGATTGCAAGTTGCTAAGGTGGTTTTGGAAATTGTTTGCAGTTGATGCAGATGCTGATCGACCACGGCCACGGTTACGATCTCTCACTAGGTAGGAAATATTTTTATTTAATAAATGCAAATCAACGGATCAAAA
>NEEE01002553.1:23527-36923 GCA_002278615.1 Pogonus chalceus
ATATTTGGAAAGATTGAAAGAATAAATTAATTAAATATAGATATAAACCTTAAAATATCTATAAATTTTTAATCTTTTAATTATATGATTTGATTAAAATGATCTTCTCGCCCTCCTTGTAAAACAGACATTAAACAAAGAACAGATTCAGTAACGAAATGAAAGAGGAAAATACTTGTAAGGTAACCTGTCTATGTATTTTGTGGTATATAAATATTTGCTATCCGAAATGAGAATCTTTTGCTTGCAATAATTAATTTAAAATTGAAATCTTACAATGTTTAAATATATTATAATATAATCAGAAATGAAGAAATGAATATTTTTATAAACGTTTAAAAGTTTACGATACTGTGAAATATGTTTAATTACCATAAATAAAGAATTTCATTTGATAGAAAGAAACATGAGAAGCATACACTTAGAGAATTGGGTGCGGCAGACATGTTTTACCGACGTAAAATGTAAATATTACTATAGTGCACCTATAGCAATACAACAACTGCAATGCGAAACAGAAACAACAGATACAGAATAGTGTTGTATGAAACTCGAACATTGCATTTTGTAATTTGTCAACGGGCAAGTTTTATCCTGATTTATTTAGACAGAGTTTTATGGCGAGACTGCCACTGAAATGTGTGCAAATAGAATGCTGCATTTTGCAAAACAAATACAATTGTCGTAGCACATGCGACTCGATCTATTGATTTACCTTTTTTTATTAGTTATTCTTTGGTAACTGTCACATGTTTGCTTCAATCCTATTGTGATTGCAACAGGGATTTTGGGAGATCGCTATTTCAAGGGTTAATTTTATTTATCTAACCCTTTGGGACTTATAACAATTGCTAAAACTATTTAATAAAATGACATTTTATTTTATTTACTTAATAAACAAAAGAATTCATAGCCTACGTTTTAAAAAACTAAAAACACATCAAGTGTTGGTGTATATATAGTAACGTAGGCTAATTATGAGAGCTGTGTGTGAGTGGTCCGGCCAAACTTGATTTTTTATTGTCCCGGTCATTCCGTATCTTATCGTAAATGCAAAGTGGACACTGCTACTGACCAGAAGCGGACCCAAAACTGATATCGAACCACTATACACAACAATTCTTTGAAACTTTGGTTTTATGTTAATGAATGGAGTTCTGTCTATTGTAACTTGATTTATTTTATGTGTATGTTACTTTTGCCCGATTAGATTCTTCTTTTTATTGTTATTAATAATAAAACTCATCCAATAATCTACGTTCGTATTGACTAATTAAAAAATGGAATCAGAACAAATCAAGATTAAAAACGGAAATCCTTGAAGATATTTTACGATTATTATAAATTAGTAATGAAATTTCTGCAGGTAATAACAAGACTTTTACGATATTTTGATATACCGGTTTAATATAATAACAATACAGATTTTTTGATAATAACCAATTCTATGCTACAAAATAGATTTTTTCACGATTAACTTGATATATAAAACTAGATTTTCAGACCACACAACATCATTTTTGTTCTGATAAATTATGAGTTACTAACGAGAATCCGTTCATAATATATTGTCCTAAGCTTGGATATAAATTCCCGGCTGAATCCGAAAAGCCGAACGTTTTTTATTCCGTCTAGTAGGTTGTGGTGATTCTATTAATCGCAAAACCAAGTTGCTGATCAATTGTTCTAGTTTTTGGACGTTGGAATTTTAATGCTACCATTTATTTTGTTTTTTATTTATTTAGTTAAATCTTTATTATATATAAATATGTTTGAGGAGTCTTTGTTTGGGGTGTTGTAAGTTTCGGTGGTAGTGTCGAAATTCTTCTGGGCTTCAAGTCGTGGTAAAAGCCTGCTTTCTTTCTTTCGCTACTGGTGGGGAGGAGATTCGTACCAAGAGAGTAATAGTAGGGATAAATTGTAATGTCCATTTCCCCGCAACAACCCCCCGCGGGCGTTCCACCCCACAGGGTGGCTCCGTCATCGTGCGTGCGTAGTCGAGCAACCACCAAGAGCAGCCCGCGCGCACGCACTCCAACCGAATAGTACGAAGCTAGCCGAATGCTAGTCGGCAGACGAGGTAGAGTCCGTCCGTGCAATGTTTTCAGTCCTGATGTATAGTCAGTTTAGCGTCGAACGGCAGGCGAAGTAGTTCTACGTGTGGTGAGAGAACTCGCGTCCGCTTGCGCTCTATATCCATTCAGTCAGTATCGATAGTTGCAGAAAATCATTTTAAGTCGGTGTATACTTTAGTGTAGGATTATCAGTGCGGTTTTCACCAGATATCAGTGTTAAGTGTTTTTATTTTAGTGTTATTTTTATTGAGTTCTTTGGTTTTTGTTTTAAATCAAATGGTCCTCAACTTTATGATTAGTAGTGCGTCGTCAATGATTGTGCGAGCCGTCGGATTACCACTGTGAACAACATCTTTGGACAATTTTTGTTTTGTTCAACGTTTATTAATTTCTAGTTCAGTGTTTTGTTTGTTGTTCAGTTTTTGTTTTATTAATATTTGAAGAAATCATGGAAAGATCGTTGTCTTTGCAGTGGATCTATCTGCTGATGACATTGATAATAGCAGATTTTACATCAGCGATTTTCATCGGCGGTGAACAGGATGTTGCTTCTCCGTTAAGAGTCGCACAATGTCGGGCCACCTGCTTGGAAAGGGTGAGTGTCTCTCATCATCTTGAAGCGAACAACGTTGAGTTAACTCTTCGTGTATGTACTCACTCACAAATGGCTAATAATCTTTCCATGATTGCGAAATGCAATGTTCGTGCGCGCATTATTACAGTTGCCTGTGTCGTTCAACTTTTCACTGATAGTTGTAATTATCACTGCTGACTAGTGACTAGTGTCTTTGTTTAAAATGCGTGAAATACGCTCAACAACGCTGCTTACATATAAAAAACTCAAAAAAAAAAAAAAAACTGACATAGGTCCGCGCTCGTTTGATTAAAAACGAGATTTCTAGGAACAATCAGGCAATTATCGAATCTGCAATTTAATTTTATCTAGAACATGATACGCCGAAATTGGTTACAAACCAGAATTTTTCAAATCCAATAATCTACCCTTTTTTTCGATATGTTGTTTTGCGCATTTAAATCGAAACATAATTGTCCCTTGTCAAAATATTATTTATTGTTTGCTCAAGTGAAACTGAAGAATCATTTTTTGAAGTTGATTGCATTACAATTTGGACCCGAAAATATTGATATCTAGGGTTTAATAAAATTTGTGCTATAAATTCGGTAAAATTTGAGATTCTGCTGAATCATTAGTGTCGGTGCAGGTGCATAATATATTGTCGCTTAAGTTTTTATGTGTTGTCAGCATGTTTGCCGAAACTATAAGTTTGTTTAATGTTCTACCTTGTTCTACGGAACTTAAGTTCGTGCAATATGCATATGATTATGAAGGTACGCTCTGACATCGATGATTTATAGATAGTTACAAGACAAGCACCTTTTTATTATACAGAATTTAGTTGAATCATGTTTGAAAATATAATCATTCATGGATATTAGTGTTGCGTGTATTGTTTTGTTAAGTGTATTATGCATATATTTAAATTTCATTTAGGTCTAACCACCCTACGAACAATTTGTATAATTTGAATTAAAACCGGGTTGAAGTGAGTCATTGGTTCGCATAATTTTGAATGCGTTTTTAATTGAAGCACTGTTACACTCGTCAAGTGTGTATATATACATGCAAGTGCTGGAAAAATCCTGAAAAAAAAAAACTCTCATAAATGTATAAATGCGTATTATTTTACTTCAAGTGCGTTAATTACGGAAGATATGAAGTATTTTCGCTTTGTTACTTCAAGGAAGTAAAATTATCTTAAAAATAATTAAGGGCTTGATTACTCTTTTTCTTGTCAATTGAATTGAACGAGAACAAACGCGTTTGATTACATACGAATTTAATTTAAATTAATAAAATTAAACATAAAATGTAGAGATTCTCAGCAAGGCATCATTATTGACAAAGAATCTTCGTTTAGTTAAAAATTAGACATGTTAAGTCTGTAAATTTAATTTGGTTGGGTTTGTGGGTCGAGTAACCCAAAAGATCATTATCGAAATGCGTTCGAAAAGATATTATATTATATACACGTGTGTTCGGCCCTAATTCGAACGTTTTTGATTTAATAGGCATGGTACACTAATTTTTTATTTGAGCCAGACTTCAATTTAATAGATTCTCATTAAAAATTCATTGTTTTTAGTAATTAGTATTGTAAGTCACGTTGTTTGGTGTTTTAGGAATATATACGGATTTTAGCAACAATGTATAATTGTAATATATGCATGTAGGTACAGAGCAAGGCATTAAGCCTTTGCGTATGCAGTGAATATTTTTCTGTATAAAGTTTATTAGAAACTAAAAGTGATTTATTGTGTTTGCCTCGAAGGTACAAGTAATTTATGACTTGTATGATAGCATTGCATTACATTGTGGCCAAGAGACTATGCGTACGGCTCTAAAATGCATGTACAGTGGCATGGACGTGTCCATATTTTTATAGTCTTGTATCTGAGAAGATTGTAATTGTTGATTTTAGATTAGCTTCAGTTTCATGCATTGTTTTATATAATTTAATCCATTACCATAACTTTAAATAAGAAAAATATAATTCGTTTTTAATTTTAACCGATTTTATATGGTTCATAATTTATACCGATGCTCACAATATTATGATTTATACCGTTGAAATTAATGAATTAATTTTGGGAATTGAAATAGTGAACCTGTCAGATATGAAATATATTTTCGAAGCGAGAAAAATTCAAATGAATCTTTCTAAATTCTGTTGGGGAATTACGAGATTAGGGTTTGAAAGTAAATTCAGTAAAGTAAACTATGTTATCGGTAAACGTGAGATACATTACACCGTGGCTACTTGTAGTGCATGCACTCACCGAGACCGAATGGATATTTTTTATCGAGGAGTAATATAAAATTGGATTCAGTTTTTTGTTGGTAGTTATTCTCGAAAATTGACTTAATCGTTGGGCTCTAATCGGCTTGTAGCCTGTTTTGTTGCCTCCAGCAATTTGCCTCGGTATATACGTTATCTCTTTCTACCAGGTAGACTTATTCTAACATGGGTTTACTTAAGATCACAGTTGGTTAGCGTTGCATTTGTTCGCAATATTATTTTGTCGCTATTTCACGTAAATTGTATATATAAACCAGCCTTTAGAATATTTTCCCTGATAACAGGGTTGTTTAGGCAGGCTATGTGATTGATCTACAAATATCGTGCTTTACGTCTAGTAGTATCGGATCAAGTTGGCTAAGGGAGGAATTAAATTAAATGCTTGTCTGTTTCGTTTGACGTTTTATTCAACATAAGGTCTATTTTCGTTTGTTTTCAATTTTATTACAATATAATTTCAAACTTATATTTTTCTTTACCTTAAATTGTTATTATCCATAATATTTTACCCCCTGCGTCGATGTATTCAAACATTTATAGATTTTGTAATAGAGAATAGGGGTAGGAATAATAGATACTTTACAAGGGTGATAAATCTATAACAATTTGTCATCAAATTTATAGATATTATTTATTTTTCGTAGAAGTAGAAGTAATATATAATTTAACGAAATTTGAAGGTATATTTTGGTTGGTATGCCAAATTTATGTTTCGAAAACATGATCAAAAATAATATAGGCCTTAATTTAGCATCGAGAAACATAGCATTCATGTTGTAATGCCACACTGTCTATTTTGTACAGAATTATGTATATTTTCGCATTTCGTGCCAACAGAATACTTGTATAATATAGAATCATCTGCTATGCTGTTGTTTTGTTGATCAATTCTACGCCTTTCTTCACAGCCGGCAATTTATTAACGATAATTCACCCGACACACGCACGCTAACACTTGATTCTGTAAAGAAAATCGAAGGAAAAACATTTTCATTTATATATAAATCAAATGTTGCCACTTTGATAGTCCGCTATTGGTAAATCTAGTAAAGAAGTGGATGTAACCCTAAATTTCTCGCACGAACACCGTTAATTTCAAATGAGAATTAACATATTTTTTTGTGGATCACAGCAACATATGGGTCTGTGGAATGCGTGATACGGGCAATTATAAAAATCTTTTTTGCTTTATATAATGGATTATAAATCGAGGCTTGCACATGTATTCGCATTTAGGCTTAACTAGTTATTAGTGGCCCGAAAACGCAAAAGAAAACTAAAAGAAGATCGGTCTAGCATTCCAATTATCTTAATTGACTTGGGCTGCGTTGTATCAATCAGTCCCAAGATTATTTCTTTATGAGTTTCGTGAACCATCTACTTTCTGACTAATAAAACGCGAGCTTAAATTGGTCTATTATCTAAAATTTTATTTCTCCTACCAAAATATCCAAAAATATAACTTTAAAAGCTACAAGTTTAGCAATTGGTAATTCTTTTGTTTCTATTATCGAAAATTCTATTTCTCCTACCAAAATATTGGAAAATTTACTTAGAACAAATATTTAGAAGCAAGTTTAGAGGTATTCGCTTGAAGTGATTATTAAAAATATTAAAAAAATGTGAGGTTAAAAGAGATAAAAATGGGGACGAATATGTTGTTTCCTTAGAACAAATGTAAAGAGGCAAGTTTAGCGGTCTGATGTGATTCTTTGTAGAAAGTTTTGTCGTCTTGAACTCTTCACGTGACACTGTTAAAGCAAGGGGTGTGGGTTCAAGATGAAAAAGAATTGCCTTGAGACGACAGTCAGGTAAAATGGAGCTAAGAAGCGTGAAGTTGAAACGACCCCGGCGCGACACTCCAGCAAAACCATCAATTTTACTAAAAACTTCGGTTGGAGACGCCGAACACCCAAGAACGGGACTTTGGCTGGACCTTTGCACCATATTGTGTTTCAAAACTTCCATGCACGACCCCAAAACATTGTTAATTTCGTTTTTATTTTAATTTCTTGGATGAAATACGTCGAGTCATTAAAATTCATTTCTTACCGTCGTAAAATGAATTTCCAAGAATGGAAATAATTCTGCATGCAAAGAAAGTCCAACAATATATATTTTTTTTTCTTGGGAATCCTTGATTTTAGATCCCGATGTTATCTGTGCATAGAAGACCTTAGATTTTGCAGATAATTCAGATATCTTCTGTACGTGTGCGTCCTTTTCATCCATTTTTATTACTCCGCTATAGAAAAAATGTCCCGAACACAATCAAGCGTACTTGGAATTCACTGACGCACATAAATTGTATAAGGAAACGTTTTTGTGCCTAGTTTGATGTTTAAAATGCACAACGTATATTTACGGTATGTTCAGTTGCTACCACAGAATTTAAAATAAATACAATGTTTTATCAAAATATCAAAGAATAGATATTTTCATGTGAATATGTATATTTTATATATGTTTCAACGTTTTCATTATAAACATAAATATGAATTATACATTTTGCGACAAAACGTTACTGCTGTAATTAGTACGGTTGGAAGATCATAGATGGCGTTAGTTGTATATAGTAGTATTACTTGTAAGACCTTCATCGTCTCATATGCCTGCTCAGGCGTTTCATGATTGTAGTTATTATGTTAGTATAGTCTTTATATAAACATACATATGCTAGTTTCAAGACGTTATATATTACTTTAGATTATTTACTACAAGATTTTCTTTTATTTCGATTTAAAAATGATATTTCTGCAAACGGGAAAACCAGAAGAAGTAAAAGAGTAATTTATAAAAAGTTATTGACTTGTTTTAAGTCTTTGCAATATTTTTAAGTTTTCTAGGACTTAATAATGGCTGCTATTAGGCCTATGACAGAAAAAATTGATCTGTAAATGTCTTTATTTGCAGTTTTTTCGATAAAACTATTATTTCAGATTAGTTAGAACAATATTTTTTTATCGGTACATTTACTATTGATTGACTTAATAGTGATTGCCTTTATTTATTTATTTTGTATTTTTGTTTATTTAAGCATTCAAGAATTGTTTTTTTAGTGTGTCGGTTAATAGAGGCTTTTTCTAATATTGGACTTTGCATTTTATTAGTGTTTGAAGTGTAGCATATTTTTATTAGGTTTCTATAAATTTAGATCTCAATTTTTTTCTTCCTTTTAGTACAAAAAATTACCTTTTAGTATGGAGGTTAAAAAGAAGTTTTTTCTAATTAATAATTTAGATTAGAAGGGACTAACTTTATTTGTTTGAAATATACATAGTTTGATCTATATATTTGTATGTATTTATTGTATTTTTAAAAATATAAAAGTCAATTTAACTTCTCAAGTCTAATTTTCCAATTAAATTTTTACTTTTTAATTAATATATTAAACAATAATTGTTATATTTTAAAATAAAACGACCATTTGTTATTTAGAAAACAATTGCTTCCGTTCGTCTTTTGTTTTTCAAAACTATAAATAATTCGAAATAGTTATTTACATACTAAGTGCGGCAACGACTGGTTCACGGATAATTGTGTTGAACGAATCCGGGAACCAAGTTCACGCAAGAAGTATGTACAATATTTTTTGTACGAACAGTTTAAAACTANATAGAAATTTCGGATGTTGCTAAGGTAACGCAAATCAACACTTTTCAATGCATGAGTACAAAAAATAATATTATATTCTAGATACTAGATGTTGCTACTTTTAGATAATGCGTTTAATTATATCACTAGTGTAATAATAATACCGCACAGTTGCGCAAACCTAGCATATAAATTAATTAGAAATATCGAGTGCATAATTTAAGGTTAGAATAGATTTGATCTTGAAGTAATGAATACTTTAAGGTAAAACAGTAATGTTTCTATATGTAAAGGTAATGCGACCTTAAGTAAAAGCTCCCAGCATTAATATGAACCGAAGTTCCGGTGATAATATGTACCTGAACCATGTTCCTGTCATAATAACGTTATCAAAGTTGCTACATTCTCAACATTGGGGTTTCCTTAAGCCTCTACTTTGGTCTCAGTAATATTATGTTAATATGCGTGCTTATATTACACAGACTAAGCATAATTTCATTTCGACAAGTATATTCTTAATAAAACAATTGAATTAATTTTAAAACAAATATTATCTAAGCGCACTATTCAATTTTATGATTGTGTATATGTATATATAAAAAAATAGTCTGTAAAAAAAAAAAAACGTCAGGTGAACCATCACCCATCTAGTATACTCATCAAAGTCTTCTTTTAAAACGAAGAGATATTAAACACACTAACTAGCGCATACTAAGTAGATACTTAAAGTGTCCATTTAAGCTAGGATGTTCTACGCATAGACTTGATCCTGAGCTAATATAACTACAACTACAACAAGAAATAACTTTATACATGTAATACTTGCTTGAATATTAATAGCTATATTTGAATAATTTTCTATATATTACTAGCATCAAAGAAATGCTTGTGTAGTGTTGGTCAACATACATTGGACATCATGTTCTACTATAAAGAGGTTATGTATGTTTGTACAGCTCTTCATGTATGTTATTATTTTTTACTTTTCGAAGTCTATGTATATATTATATATATATTTTGATGTGCTAGAATATTTCATTATTATTTTCTTATACATAAATTTGAATTAATACCAGTTTTATGTTTAAATTAGGCTTAAATTTAAATCTAAACTACTTCAAATTAATATTTTTTAACTCCACTTATCGACCAACTTAAAACTAACATGAACTATGACGTAACATATTAAAAAAACAATTGCATTGATAAACAATTATAATTTTTCAAACCATATTTATNNAAAAAACAATTGCATTGATAAACAATTATAATTTTTCAAACAAATTTATCATAAATATTCAATGATTTATGCATTTAAAATTGTTTTAATTCTATTAATTTTATAATCTTAATTGCTTGTTGTTATCGCGATACAAATTAATATTTTTTGTTTATTTATATGCAAATATAATAAATGTAGTTAATACGTATAAAGTTTATATGCGTGGGTGTTATTATACTAAGAATTAATTAATTTGAACAAAACAAATGCAACTGTATTTTGTTTTTTTGTTTTAATTGTTTGAATTATTGCACTAAAAATTAATTTACAGGAACAGGATATCCATATAAATAGCTGTCAGCTGAGAGGATGTTTATTTGGTTGGCTATGATTGCGTTTGCGTTATTCGACTGTCTAAAGAATTAATTGTTTAATAGTTGTTAGGTAATATATTACGGAATACGGTAATAAATTTAGTGATGATTGGCAGGTGTTTATAATGTAGTTGGCTTTGAGTTTCGACGTGTTTCATTTATTTCAGTAGTGCGTTGCTTTTGTTTTAATTTTAATATCATATAAAGTATTTTAGAGTCGTTTAAGTTCATTAATGCGCAATAAAACTAATGGAATGTTCTTGTAGTTGCAAAATAATTACGTTTTATTTAAAATAGATATAATACCTATAAGAATTAGAAAGTGGTAGAACGAAATAAGATCGCGTAAAGTCTTGGATAGCAGAATGACAAAGTACGTACTTCGAAATGGCTGGTTCACAGTCGCGGTTTTCAGTCGCTGCGGGCTTTTTTCCGTGAAATTAATTGTGAAAGACACAGGGAGAGTATGTAACCGCGCCCCGACGCTTTGTTTCGTACCATCCCGCCCTCTCGCGCACTTTATTAAACCAGGGGACGACAGAAATTGCATGCTCGCCGACACTGTTAAACCCCCTGCGCCACCCCTTTGGTATTACGGCCGTGAACAGTCACCCTGCGTCGAGTAATTGCGGAACTTTGTATAAAAAAATTTAATGTAATGTATTTGTTTAATGTACGATGGCGCTGCAACGAAATGTCTATTTCTATACTTTCAGACATTTCCTTATTTTAAATTTGTTTTTCATTTAAGTTTATTGTACTTCCACATACCTTTTTTTTGTCTCGGTACATTTCAAGTTAATTGGAATCGTAAAAATTTTGCTTTATTTGTATTTTTGGTGCATCAAAATAAATTATATTTAAATATTTCAATACAATGCTTCACTTTGAAAGTCGGACTTAGTTTGGAAGTTGTTAAAATTCGCTAATATATCGATAAATCCTACAATCAATGATGGCAATCATTACCATCGGAGCTGATATTATTTTTAGATGATAAAATTTATTATACAGGTGGTGAGTTTTATAATTACGATAGTAGATTTAAAAATAAAAATAGTAATCATTCAATTGAGACGATTAACGAATTTTTACAATACTCCGATGGTTGTATTTACCTTATAATTTTCTCCATCTATCTAAAGGTGCTCTGTCGGGACAGGACCGTTGTCTAAAGGTGCTCTCCCCACCATATATTAAGAAAAATTTCTCCTTGAGCGCCCGGGTGCGCGCAGAAACTGCAGGATTAAAGGAGAAACTAAACTCTGAATTGTGATTTGTCACTCGTCAATGCGAGTGAGGGAATGAATATTCGAGCACCTTCACGCAATGTATCCTGTAACCCTAAGACAGCGAGCTCCTTTACGCAGAACACCTTTAGAAAGAGTCGACTGTAAACATTTAGGACCGTCTTATATTTTACCAAAAATCGCATCCATGATTATAAAAGAGTAACTTCTTCATAATTAGCGTAAAGTGTTAAAAACTGGATAGATTGGAAAGAAAAATGGTAATTAAACAGAGTTCTAATAAAAAAAAAACCCTAAAAAATTATAGATAGGAAAAATAAGGGAAAATAAAAATTATTATAGATTAAAATTTTTCTTAGCTATTAAAATTTTTAATAAATAATTAGTAAGGAGTATTTAAACAACAATTTTTGAGAAAAACTTGTGCAATTTTCAGTATATATTAATAAAGAAACAAGATATGAAGAGAAGTGTATTATAAGAATCTTTCCCATTTGAGCTCGCGTGGTATAATCTCCTAGCAAGCAAGTATAAGGCAATAGAAATCTTATTCTAGTCTAGAATAGGGGGTAACTGATTTACAACCCCGCGTACATACCAATTTGTATTTTAATTGAATAATTTCGCGCGAATTAATGGCAACTAATGCGATTTCGCATGGAATGGAATCTAAAATTTGTGAATAGGGACAGGAAAATGCAATGTAAGTGCAAAATACTAGTCGTAAGCGTAATATAATTATTTTTCTTAAAACTAAAGTATTAATTTTCATATTACGACACAGGAAATATTAAATTATTTGCTTTTACGAAGCATTTTTTAAAGAATTTATTATGAAAAAAAAACATTGCGTGTACCTATGACAACTGTATCGTATGCGTGTGAAATAAATAGAATTTTGGATGATTGAATTTAAATTGTTGACAGGTTTTTGTTTGAAATAAAATTGGTTTCCTGTTTTGTAACGTAGTGATTGTTTAAATAATAATGTGAGGTCTTTGAAGAATATTAAAACTCATAATGATACTTTAGAAGCGTAGATACAAGTGCGATAAGTTTAATTATTTCATTTCCATCAACGTCGGAACCCTGAAAAAAAGTTAATTTTGTTGAACATCTTAATCTTAATCTCGCGACAGCACCGGAGTTGCATTTGTTCCAGCAGAAACCGCACCCCGGTGCCCGGACACACCGTCTAAATGACATACGGGACTGACTGCATCGCATAATGGAGATAGCAGGCAAACTTTTACCGCGGAGCTGTTTGGGCCATTAAACTCAAGATACATGTAATTATAAAGATAGTAAATGATGGCGGGATGACGCATTTTGTGGCTAGTTCATGCAAATGTGTCCGGACTTACGATAACAAACCACGCGAGAAACACGATGCTAAGTTTTACAACAATTTATTCCAGGCTACGTAATTGATTTTAAAAGACTTCTTTAGGATAAATAGACACAAATGATGCTCGAATTTTGCTGGCTTCATCGTTTTCCTACGTTTTCTACTTTTTTTTTTGGGCACTATCTTTCATATTATTTTAAATTATCATATTATCATGTTTTCCTAAACGATTTTTTAAAATTGTAAATAGTTTGATTCCCCGAAGCTCCGAATATTTATATAAATAAAGTAGATATAAAAATTTCCCGCCATTTTGCAAAATATCTGCTTTTTTTAATGAAAATTAAAGGATAAATTTTAATATGAGTCTTTCGGCATTAATATTATCATCAAATTTAATTTGCTCCAATACTATTAAGGAATTCATATTATTCTTGTACAATTTTCAATCATAAAGAAGTTACGTTCTGCATAATTGTGAGGCATTATTCCTGCACTAGTGTTTAATAAGATAATATGAAGTTTATAAGTACATATCTTATAACTCATAACCCCAAATTGATGTCATATCTATTAAATATTATTTATTTGTTTTTTTTTTTTTTGTAATGTTTTTTAAATTCAACTAAATTTATAGTATTAGAAAAAACAAAG
>NEEE01002552.1:6786-20051 GCA_002278615.1 Pogonus chalceus
GTATGAAATTTAGAAAATTTTAAAAAAGATCAAATTGTCTGCTAGGTGCAGTTTTCATAAATTACCTTTTATTTGAAAGTGATAAGAAAATATATTTAAAAATGAAAATAGATGAATATGAAAATATTATTTATATCATATAGGCTGCTACACGCAGTCATTATTCTATAAGTTGCTACTTTCAGCTTTAATAAGATTCATTAAAAATGATTTTCATCCAGAAATAATGATATATTGGAAATTTAAATAAGAGCAAGTTGTCTGCTAGGTGCAGTTTCCTTTTATTTTTAAGTGATATCAAAATACATTTAAAAAAGAAAATAAACTTCCAAAACTCACAACTAAAACGTAGACTTTCAAAATATTATTATCATATAGGCTGTTGCACCAGGCGCCGAAAGATAAAGGTGTAGAAAGACAATTTTTTTATCCTTTCGCACCGGGCGCCATAATTTCACGCTACGGCTCAGATTATAATCAATTTGTTGTAATACTCGATGTCAAAACATAAAATAATAATTTCGCTAAAAAAAAAAAACCGGTTCATCTTTACAATTTATATTATATATAGCAAATGTTCATATTGTTTAAAATAACAATAGGAACTTTTTAGGTCCCTTATCATCCAAATACAACCCCTGTATCAATGGCTATGGCAGCCGTTCAATCATCTCAACAAATTCAAGCATCTGGACAGCACGCCGATTATCCACCATCTTTACAAAATTGTATGACTTTATTCTAGTCTTAAAAAAATCGTTGATTATTGTTTTATGCATTTTAATAGTAAAGTGATACACTAATATTATATATATTTAAGGCATATCGCACACATAACTATAAAATTGTGTCTTAGTTACCTTATCTTAAATAGTTAATGAAATAATATTACTTTATTTCTTACACATGTTAAATGATATTTGTTTTATAGTTATCTTAGAATGATGAATAGTAAATAATAAAACAACAAATATATTTATATGGTTTATAATTCCAAAAATACATTAAATATAATTAATATAATTCATTCTATAGTGACAACTAAATCGTGCAGTTATAGGTAGGTACTTTGCAGAGTAAATAATATTTTGCCTTACCACCATTTTTTTTATTTAATCGTGAAATTAATAGGATAATAATGGTCTGATGATTAAATCTTGTATCTGCAATTAAAATGTAAAAACGTGTTTAATTTATAAAATTCATTAATTTTATTTTCTTATTTAGAATGGTTTTGTCTTTCATGAATAACACAACTATAGCCGTCGCCACGAATCAATGTAATTACATATTTTACTTCGACATACGTTCTTATTTTTGCATCTTCTTAATCTGCTTATTTATGCTGTATACGTAGATTTTGTTTACATTGGTTACTTCTTTACTACGAATTTTTAGGAAAACATAAAACGTTGTAGATCGCGAAGCGTTAACATGTAAACGTGCAATGTTACGCAATTACATTGTTTCGTGGCGTCGACAATATTTTATTTTAAATCGAGTGTACTTACAAGAACATGCGGTGGTGTTCCTAATACATAAGCAACAGCATTGGAGATATCTTCTGGTCTAAGCATTAACATATCCTTCAGTTGACCATCACGTTCGAGTCCAGCAACATCAAAAAGTTCTGTTTCCACTAATCCAGGACTTATACTCTATAAGAATTAATATCGTGTTGAAATTTAAGGTAAGTGTTTAATTATAATTTATTTATTCTTACAGTAACACGTATTTTTAAATTTTTATGCGCAAGTTCTTGTCTCATTACTTCCGTTATAGTTTTAACAGCAAATTTTGTTGGGCTGTAAATATTAAAAATAGGTGGGTTTCCAACTAGTGGCCAATGGGCACTTATGCTACTTATATGAATAATTTGCCCTGCAATATTTTTTTCAATCATTTGTTTCATAGCTTCTTGTGAACATACAGAAAGGCCAAATAAATTAGTATCTAATACTTTTTTAAAATCTTTCGGATCGTTTTCTAAAATGTTATATATTTAAATATATTTTTATTTAGTTTTAAGTTTAATATGTTACCTATCATAGTGCCTTTTACAAAAACTCCAGCGTTATTAACAAGCACATGAATAGGCCCCAAGTTATCTTTAATCCATTTAAAAACTGATTGAATATCTTGTTCTTTTGTTACATCGCATTTCATTGCGATTAATTTTCCGCCTGTTTTTATTTTTGCATGTTTAGTTAGTTCTTGTACTTTTTCTACACGGCGAGCCAAGCCAACACACTATAAATTTAAAAATTATTTTTTGAAAAATCCATCATAGTTTTTATTTAATTATTAAATTATTTTTATTCTGAAGAGTATAAAAAGTAAAATAAATAAAAATTGAATGTTTTGATTACCTGCATGCCTTCTTCAGCAAGCTTTATAGCAATAGCAGCTCCAATACCAGCACTAGCTCCAGTAACAACAGCAACTTTTCCGCGCCAACGATCCATATCTTATTTCGTATTTCTTAGTTGCTTGCAGATTGACTGTTATTTTAATTTAGCATCTCTCAATGCATATTCTTTATATATACGAAAAATCAGAAATCGGTAATGATAGTTTATAAAAACGGGAGTTCTAAGTTTATGGAAATAATAGTTATTAAATAAGGCGATGAAATTGAAAATCAAACGTTGCTTGTATAAATTATGGGTTTAGTAATAAAAATACAGGACCATATTAGTGAATATTGAATATTAATACATAATTTGTATTTTTAAAACATTAATTGAAATATGTTATAAATAATTAAAATAAGCTTGTTGCAGCATGTGACTTCATTTACTCATTGCATTTATTCATTTATTATCTATGAATTATTGTAATAAATAATTAATAATATCAGATTAGCATTAAAAAAAAATAAGGTCCATCTCTGTACACGTGTAAGTATATTCCGTGCGACAACGACAGTTGTTCAGTGTAAAAAGTTTTGTAATATTATTTAAATAGTTGAGCCCATCATAAAATTCTTAGGCATAACTGAGCTATGTAATTTTTGTAAAATTTAATATAAAAATATATAATTTTTAACCTTCGTAAATTTGCATGTAATATTTGAATAAGTTATTAAATAGTATTTTGGGCTATTAGTATAAAAAACAATTTAAATAAATATATATTTATAGTAATTTTATATTTTGAATATATACATTATTTAAAATAACTTAATTTTAACTTTTTAGTCATCAATATATTTTTTTAATTGAGTCTAACAGAATCAAAACCGATACATTTGCAATTAAATATAATATTCGACACTCAAATCTAAGAGACACGTATTATTTTATCGGTAGAAAAAAATTTTAAAGGATGAAATCGTCTCTTAACGTTGATGGTAAAGAGAGGTGGTTCTTAGATTCCATATATTTACAGTTGTTGTAATCAAACGCGACTAACGGCATAAAAATCGTCATAAAAATAATGAAAAATGCATTTGATGGCATATCCGAAGGGTCATTTAAACAGAAGTTATACAGGTTGAAAAATTGACTATCACTTGCATTTTTTTTTATTTGAACGGTAATTTAAATTAGAATATAAATAGGAGATACATCTTTTGACATTTAAAAAAATAATAAACCATAAGGGGTAAACTATCTCAAAATAAAAATATAATTCAACTCATGTTTGATTTTTTCATTGTCATTAGTTAAAAGTATACTTAAGGATAGAAACACAGTGTTGCTTTTAAACTATTAATTTTCAAATTTATTTGTAAATATATAATAAAATATAAAATCAAATACAAAAAAAAAAAAAAAAAACAGCTTTTAAATTGAGCTGGTAAGGAAGTCATAGTTGCTTTGAAACTTTATATTTAAGTTTGTATCGTCATAAAAAGTACACGCTTTCATTAAATTAATCAATTTTTATACTAATATTATAACTTACTATGTATACATATAAATAAAAGTGCAATATAATAGTAAATATAATNTTGTTATTTATTTGTTTTGCGGAAATTTATTTGACTTTAAAATGTTGCGTGAAATCGCTTCCCGCTTTGTTTTAAAATCAAACACTATAATGCATGAAGCGCAAGTCTGTGGCGCAAGTGTTCAATTTCATAAATAAAATTTGTTTTATAAACTATGTCGGTGTTGTTTATAACTTTGACGTTTGTAAATATAGATATTTAAAAATAAGTTACAACAATTACAAAAACAAGTGAATTTTAAAGTAAAGTTTATAATAATGGATGCACCTAAAAAATCAAAGAATGAAGGTAAGATGGCCTACTGCGACAAATATTCAAAAAATTAACCTCAAAATTTTTATTCAAGATTTGGAAGTCACTGGAGTATCACGAAGCGGTCGTGTACGTAAAAAATCT
This sequence comes from Pogonus chalceus, assembly GCA_002278615.1. Lineage (NCBI taxonomy): Eukaryota > Metazoa > Arthropoda > Insecta > Coleoptera > Carabidae > Pogonus > Pogonus chalceus. Next base: position 11,138 of record NEEE01002552.1, read on the forward strand.
TCAAAATTAATGGATTTTGAATCACCAGATGACTTAGATAATCGTTATAGACGTCAACGGAAAACATCTGAATCACATGAACCAATGTTATCTCCGAAAGAGAAATATACTCCTTCACATCCTAAGCAATCGCATATTCAATCATCACATCAAAAATCTGAAGAAGTTTATATTAAAGAAGAAAATATGAAACAAGAGTTAGATTATGAAGAATATGATATTCCACATAGTGGTTCAGATGTAGATAATGAATTTGATGATACAAATGCTGAAAGTAGCATGGATTCTATGGAATCAGATGAAGAAATTGACGACGGTGATGATGCCCAAGGTTTTCGACGATTAGATGAACATACTGAAATAGACCAACCTGCTCAAAGTTTATATTTTATGGAGAAATCTAATAGAAAACGTCTTGTTATTAAAGATGGAAAAATTGTTGGTAAAACAAAAGCACAGCGGAAAGATAAAGGAAAACCGCGTTTCACAGCTTACATGATGTGGGCTAGAGAGGTTCGTGCTGATTTATTAAAAGTTAACCCAGATATGGATTTTTCAGCAATGTCTAAAAAACTTGGTGAATTATGGGCTACAGTACCATCAAATGAAAAGTTTAATTGGCGACGTAGGGCGAAAAGGGCGAATAATAAAGTTCTAGCTATGGAATCTTCTGAAGGGAGTGCCAATGCTAAAATGAAGTCAACGGGTTTACCACCGAAGAATAGTAAGTTTTTGACCAAAAAAACATCAGACACAATTGAACACATACAAATTGGCATTCCCTCAGTTGTTTCCGGACCGCTATCACCACCGGAATTACCTAAAGGGAAATCCGGTAGTGATGTTGCAATTTATAAGGTCACCGGTACTCAACCCATCGACGTTGCTGCACATCTTGAGCTTTTAGGAGAAAGTTTGAGAATTATTGGGGAAAGATTAAAAGAACATGAGGTTAGTGCTATGGAAACTTATTTTTCAGTTTGAATATTTTTTTATCGTAAACTCTCCAATAAACACATCTTAATAAATTGAATTGAATTTCGCAAATAATTTATTTTTATCCATTTTAAAATATAATTCATTAATTTAAACTTAAGCCATAATGATTATATTTTTTGTATTCTTTTAAACTATAATGCCCTAAAAATATATGTAGAAAATTTTATATTAATCTGAAATAATATAAATTAAAATTGGTGCTGTCCGGTTATAAGCTACTACGTATTTGCTATCTCTATAACTAAAAGGATTTATTATTATTACGTTGTATGGAAATATAAATATTAATTTCGTCAGTGCATGTAATGTATCATAGAAAAAGTTCGAGTGAAAAGCGAATAACTAATAATTTTCGCAAGTTGAAAAACGAGAAAGCAGTCAAAATATTTCTGAAATGAGCTATTTTCAGCGTACGGGAAAATATAATGTGTCGCAGATAAAACTAAATTGCAACCTAGGATATATTAAGTTAAAAAAAAAGTAGTGTACTTTTGATATCTCAAAACTTTATAGTCGACGCCACCAATCAATGTAATTACATTATAATAAGCAGATGTTATTTCTTAGACATACGTTATTATCTTTTTCATCTTTTTCTTTTTAATATTTAGTTGATATACTTCTCAATAATGTGAAATACGTCGTAACTTTATTGCAAAATTTATGTATGCAATGTACGCAGGTTTTGTTTTATTTGGTTACTTCTCTAAAAAGCGTTCGAACGGTTTTTTCGGAACACATAAAATGTTATAGATCACAGGGTGGTATCATGTAAACGTACAATAATTATATAATTTTATTGTTTCGTGGCTATAAATGAATTTTTCTCAAGAGTACATTTATCAAAGCGGTGACTACTGAATCAAATTGCTTAAATATTTTTTAGTTCTTTTATTATATAAAAAAGCTACACGAAGGATTTTTGTTTTTTTTTTTTTTAAGATAAAAATTAAACTTTTCTTTTCAGCCATCTGCAGTTTTGAAAAATAAACATTTTTTATTGTTCAGTTTATAGAATATACATTTAATTAATAACCGCTTTTTTATTATAAAAACTAAAAGTATCTTTCAGTTATGTTATTATAAAATAAAAATATAATTTAAAAAAATAAGATATTTTTTTAGTGTCAAGTTTAAATTATTAATTTATATTTTCTAATTGAATAAATATCCAGTTAGATATTTAAACAAGTTATTAAATGAAAAAATGTATTTAAAGTTGAAATAAAGAAAAAATAAAACTTACATTATGGAAAACAATATTTGGAGAGAAATGGAAACTATTTTTGAATTCCGTCCGGAAAATTGGAGTATTTATATCTTTAAAAATGTCTAAATTTAAAAACATTTTTGATAATTTTAATTAGAATATTTAAAAAAACTATTATATAGATGTATATAAAAAAAGAAATAAAATTATATTTTATTATCGAACTAACCATTAAAATGCAACCCACTAAAATATATTACAAAAAACCTTGTAAAATTAATGTTCTGTAACTTTTTAATATTTTAGAAACAAAATCTTAATTTTTATGAAGCTGAACCTTCCTTCCCCTTCCCATTAAAATTAAATTTCCTGAAGAGAATGCATGCTTAACAGAAGAGTATTGGTATTGATAAACAATAACAAGTATATTTTTAATTTTGTATTTATTATTTGAAAATTAATATTAATTTTCAATTTATTTTTCAGGGCCAAATAGCCGTTTCTGGAAGCCTTTCTGTTCTTCTTGACTCATTACTTTGCGCTTTAGGTCCGTTAATGTGTCTCACACAACAAGTACCTGAATTAGACAGTTGTCCGCCGGAACAATTAGCCTCAACATTAGATAATATTGCATATATTATGCCTGGATTATAAATTTGCTTATTTTAAGTTATATAAATTAAAAAAAAAAACTAAATAAAACATTTTTTTTTATTTATAAATCAAACGAATAATTTTTTATTTCCATTATTAACACAAATATTTTAAGCACTTTTTACATTTAATATTTAATCACTTAAACCTAGGAGTGATATTATAAACGATAAATAAAAAATTGGTTAATTATAACATTAATTATCTAATATTTCATTGAAATATTTATTTAATGTTTATAATATCATATCCTAATCAAATATTCGTATCAAGTATTTTTGCGTAACAAAAATATTGAGCCGAATATTTAAATTATTTTTCTAATTATCTCGATCTTCTTGCATAGACATCACAAATATAATTGGATTTTTTTTACCATCTATAACGAAAATAGGCAAATTAATTTTTTTGTATTTAACTTTTATGGATAATAAAATAAATTACCTTCTTACTGGAGATGGAGGACACTTTTCTATTTGCGCCTGCCAGATCCCTCGCGGATCGCAGTTCGGCGGGGGACACATTGTCATTACACATGGTTTATAACCACGGGGACATGCAGTGTCGGGGCAGCAATTCTTTCAACAGACGAAATTTAAAGTAAGTTTAATTTATGTATCACTTTTGGCATACAATTAATTTTTTTTAATAGAAATTGAGATTTGACAACTAAAATCTTATAATTATAATAAATGATTAATTGTTTATAGCAACGAGTTCTTTTCTTGATGCAACTGAATGTTTTATTTATGCTTGTGCACTTAAATATAATCTTTAGTCGTCGTCGACACGAAACAACGAAATTACATAATAATAAGCAGATATTTTACTTCGACATATGTTACTATCTTGTTTATCATCTCAACGCTTATAGCATACTTCTCAATAATGTGAAGTACGTCGCAACTTTATTTGAAAAATTATTTATGTTTTTATAGTTTTGTTTGTATTGGTTGTTTCTTTTCAAAGTTTCAGATCGCGGGGCGGTTCCAAGTAAATATACAATGATTATGCAATTATATTGTTTCGTGGGGTCGCATATATATTTTAAATAATGCACCACTCTTCTAATACTTATAAACTACAACACTATTAGTGAATTATGAAACTTAAAAAGAATTAAAAAAAAAAAATTACTACTTTAATGAACATATTAGAAGAAAAGTGATTAAAATTAAATTATAAATCGAACAGAAGTTTTTAGAAAAACTACAAACACAACTGATTTTTTTAAATTGAATATTAAAATTGTGAGATGAATACATAGGGTTATATGAAAATTGTGTCCGACCGAAACTAATTTTTACAGCTGAAACCGAATTTCTGTTTCGAAAGAAACCGTATCTCCCCCCTTTTATGGTTATATTTTTGGTTTAAGCCTACATTTTTATTAATTTTAATAAATCTCATTAATTAAATGAGCCCTTATTCGATAAACGAACCGTTTTATTGATTTTAGAAAATTAACAAATAAAATAATCAGAAACGTTTTGTTTTCTGTGGGGCAAGGGGTGAATTTCACACAGAAAAAATTAATTTATCAATAATAGCAGTCATTCTTTAACAGTATCTTAAAAATAAATCTAAACATTCTCTTTATTTTGTAAAAATTATATGCAATAATGTTATATATGTTAAATAAAAAAATAAAAAAAATAAAATATTTACCGGAGGGCAACTATTAGGGGGCACACCAGGGTAACAAGGGCAACATGGGGGTTGAGTACATCCAGAAGCTACTGGAAAACAACATGGTGTTGGGGATCCTTTGGGCATACAGGGGCACAGTCTAGAATAAAATAAAATAAAAAAGATTAGATGTTTATCAATATCACTCTAGAGTATATTAAATTCAATAAATATGATTTAAATAAAGTTAATAATTAATAATTAAAAAAATACAATCTCTACTGCATGAAATATTTTTAAAAGAAAAAATATTTAAAATTAAAGCATTATAAATAAAAAATAAACTAGTAAATATTAAAAAAAAAACTAATTTAAATGGAATCGAAAATTATTGAAAAATAATAGTAAATAAAATAAATTCTTACCCTTGGGGGTCCATTTCGTTTTATAATTAAGTTTTTTAAGTAACTGATTGAAAATTCAAAGTAAAATTTTGAACAAAAAAATCGAAATGTTAAGAGCGAAACGTGAAACGTGCACTTGCAAATTTAAAACAGAAATAATGGTTTGTTTATAGCAACGAATTCAAATATTTTATTTATTTTATAATATTAATTGAGAAAGCCATGAAATAAATTAAAAAATATATATTGGTTGCCATTGAAAATAAACAAATCATTGTTGTTTCAAATTTCATTCCTTCAACACGCGTCCATCGATTTTCGGTTCATTTTCATCAAAATTTACAAGTTTTTATCAAATTTTAAATAGTTTCAAATAAAATGAGGTAATTAAATAAGATTTCATTTATTTATTTATTTAAAATTTTTATAAATTATTAATAATTTAATTTTTTGAAATTTTTCAGTTGCTCTGGATGTTATAATTCAAGAATTGGATGCCCACCACATATTTGCGCACCATCACCAGTTTGCGTTGGATGCTGTAATTACAAGAACCAGCCACCAAATTGTATTCCTTGCTGTTTTCCGATGGTAGTACCTTGTCTGTGGCCGTGCACACATTGCCCTAAACCAGCTTGCTGTCGCGATGGAACCTGTTAGAAATTTTCGTAGCCGTAAAGGCCGTCATGTTCAGTTTCAGCAAGAAGTCGGTGACCATTGCTCTAGCAGCAATATCATAAGTATGAAATATTCAAATAAATTCAAACATAACACAACTAATATTCTATTTTATTTCCTAGGAATATCATCTTAAGGTCTTCATGGTTTTACTACCAAGGCTGCAGATCATACATTAGACCGTGTTTCATCAGTAGGATATTGTTCTCGTAACTTCGATAGCACTAATCGTAGCTACATATTAAATGTGAGCAACATTGAGGCCTTTTTTGGTGAAGATTTCAGCAAAATGACTGCTAGTATATCGGAAATCGTTGCAACAGGAAGTTTGGAAACTACAAGCAAAGTAATCAGCATAACATCCAGTAAGTAATCATTTTTCTTTTTAATTTGTGGGATATACCAAAGTTCGTTACATAAAATATTTTTGTCATTTATCCATGATACCTTTGAAAACAAGAAAATATTTTTTTTATATAGCTAGCTATGAAAAATATTTTTTTGTTTTGTTACCAAAGCAAACATTTGAACTAATTCATAGTAAACAAATCATTGTTCATTAAGTTCTCGATCAGTTCACACGCATTTCATTTCATTCCCATTAAATTCATTTTATTTTCAAAAAATTTTTGTGGTTTTTAGAATGAGGGTTAATAACGAACTTTGGTAAGTTATTTTATTGCATTTTTATACAAATAAAATAGGGCACATGTTTAATATCGTTATATAATAGAATTTATTATCAAAAATTTTTGATTTTTAGTTTACTTTTATTTGACAAATGTACATATATTTTTTATATACATATATTTGAGATATGTATTTATTTGTGCTAATTTTTTTGTGGGATTTATTTTAAATGCCTTTTTTTTTAATTATTTGTATGCTGATTTATAATTTTTGTTTATTTTGTGCCGTTATGCAAGTGCATTTTTAAATATTTATTTTTGTTGAAATTAAAACACAAATATAATTTTTATTCATTTTATTTAAAAAATTACAATGACGTAATGTGATTATGCTTGTCCCCTATTATTTAATTTTGACATGAAAAGTGACATTTTTCAAATATTTTCTAAATGTTCAAACATATTTAAAACGTCTTTGAAAAATCATCTCTAAAATGTTTAAATTACATTTAAGATGCCTTTGGAAAACAATTTTTAATTGATAATATAGTTAGCTATGACAATATATTTTTTTGTTTAGTTACCAAAGTAAACATTTGAGTTTGTTTATAGTAATCAAATCATTGTTCATTCAATCCTCGGTCAGTTCACACGCATTTCATTTCACTCCAATTAATTTCATTTTATTTTCAAAAAATTTTAGTGGTTTTCAGAATGAGGGTTAATAACGAACTTTGGTGAGTTTTTTTATTGCATTTTCATAGAAATAAAATAGGGCACATGTTTAATATCGTATTGTCATTAAAATAATTTCAAAATATGCATTATATAAAATTTTGTTTAATTTGTCATATGTAAACATTATGCATATATTAGATATATGTATGTATATTTAATTTTTTGTGGGGCACAGTTCGACGGACATTTTAAAAAAAAATTTTAAACATTTATTTCTTTTCAAAGTAAAAAACAAATATGGTTTTTATTTGCTTCAAAATAATTATTTATTTTTCTGACATATGATCATGCTTGTCACCTATTATGATATTAATTTTGTTATTAAAAATGACATTTTAAAATTCGTTTCCAAAATGTAATATATTTAAGATGCCTGTGAAAAAACAAAATAATTCTTTTGTTAATATAGCTAGCTATGAAATTTTTTTTTGTTTTGTTACCAAAGTAAACATATGAATTTATTTATAATAAACAAATCATTGTTAATTCAGTCCTCGAGTCAGTTCACACGCATTTCATTTCACTCCCATTAAATTCATTTTATTTAAAAAAAATTTTAGTGGTTTTTAGAATGAGGGTTAATAACGAACTTTGGTAAGTTATTATATTGCATTTTTATAGAAATAAATAGAGCACGTGTTTAATTTAATCGTAAAATAGCAGAAATTATTATCAAAAATTTGTCATTAAAATAGTTTCAAAATATGCATTATATAAAAGATGTTGTTTAATTTGTCATATGTAAACATTATGCATATATTAGACATATGTATGTATGTCAGAAAAATGTCATTTTTCAAATCATCTCTAAAATGTTTAAAATACATTTAAGATGCCTTTGGAAAACATTTTTTTTTTTTTTGTTAATATCGTTCGCTATGAAAATGAATTTTTTGTTTAGTTACCAAAGCGAACATTTGAGTTTGTTTATAATAAACAAATCATTGTTAATTCAGTCCTCGATCAGTTCACACGTATTTCATTTCACTCCCATTTTCAACTTATTTTTTTTATTTTTTCAAAATTTTTGTACACTTATTAATTCAAAATGAGAGTTAATAACGAACTTTGGTAAGTTTTTTTTTTATATCATTTAATAGGACACATGCATAAATATCAAAAATAATAGTTTTGTGCTTTATATTTTCCAAATTTGGATAAATATATTTAAATTGTCTTTTTTAACATTTGAATAATTTATTGTCACATTTGGATAATTATATAAATTATTTCAGTTGCAATGCCGCATGCCCAGGAAACCCTTGTATGTACCCATGCCCCATTTGCCTTCCACCCCCAGTAATGGTACCATATTGTTGCCCTCAATGCCCTCAACGCCCTCGTTTCCCTTGTCGCCCTAATACATCAGTACAAACCTATGGATCATATGAAAGATATAACCAAGCAGCGTAAGTTTGGTTTCTAATCTAAAGCATTGTTAGAATTTTTGACATGTATATAATAACTGTCAGTGCTTTAGATAATATTGTTTAAATTTGAATAAATCTCGTTAACATTACAGGATACCCCGATTCTGTTGCCAGTATTGACGATGATGGTTTTATGGAATCATCATTTACGCAACGGAAAAGTGATGAAGTTCGAAGTTCTGCCATGTATATTGATCAATTCAAATATAGAAGAGAAATGATGGCGCAAGACAATATGTAATAAGAAAAATGCAATGTAACAAATCTAAAACATAAATCAATCAACAATCAAATAAAAGGAACTTTAAAACTATTGTTTCTTTTTTTTAATTATCGGTAATTAGTGTCAGTTAAATTAATTTTATTCTAAAAAAAAATAGGCTATGATTTTGGATAATTTAAAATAGCTTTAAATAAAGTAAATTTTAATAATTCAGCGATACGCATAGTTTAAAAATGAAAATTAAGATAAACATTAACAGAATCATTCATAATGACATTCTATAATTTAAAAAATTATTTGATATAATTTCATTAAAAACT
>NEEE01002567.1:0-12909 GCA_002278615.1 Pogonus chalceus
CTCTAAGAAATCGTGGCTAGAAAATCGTGGCCAGGTTCACATCGGTCGCCTCAATAGTGAAATTTTGAGCGGCCATGTTATTATAAAATATTATAAAAGAAATATAAATATACATATATAAAAAAAATAAAATTATCTTGAAAATAAAAACATATTCTTTGTAGCCTTAAATAATAATGTTAAAAAGGTATTAATTAAAATTTCATACAGACATGAGCCCAGAACCTCCCAGAAAATGAAGTTCTTAACACGGGAGAGTTTTTTTATATACCTGTTACCAATTAATTTCGTCGGAAGTTCTCAGGTAATTAATTAATAAATTTTCAAGTGCTGGACGTAAACATGATTAATTGAAGTAAGAGTTGGCGCTGAATTACACTAACCCTGCTTACTAGATCATTAAGGTATACTGCCAAAATTATTTCAAATTAGATATTACCGTACATACCATAATATATTTACTAATTAGTGTGAAAATTTACGCTACTAATTTATTAAAACATTGTTCTTCATTTTATTTACTTCCATTTAAATAAAACTTATTATTATTGTTGAGAGTTTATCTTTTATTTCAAATAAGTTTAATTAAAAAGCTGATAAAAGGAAAATATACATTATAAAATTATTGTAATAATAAGATAAATTTAACGAATTTAATATCTTAAATAATAATAAAACACAAATAAATATTATTTTACTATCAAACTATTCAACATAATATATAAAAAAAGAAGTGCAAATGATACACAAAATAATTTTAACTATACACAATAGCCAGCGTCAATGCCATGTAAATGCTATGACTTGAAATTCATTACGAACCAATTAAAACATGTATTACCGAACTAGTAGTTTATATTGATATTTCATATGCTTAACATGAATTTCAATATACAATACTACATTTCCTAGTGCAAACGTATATTAAATCATGTAGTTTAAATTAAATTTAACATTATATTGTGTTATTTAGTGTATTGTGTAAAATTAGTGTTCAAAATTGAAGATTATTTGGACGAAATCATTTTGAAGGTTAGTAATTTTACGTATCATTTGAAAAAATAACCGCTGTAGGTGAGATTGGGTATTTAAACGTTCAAATAAAAATTTCATAGCCTTTGTAACATCCACAAAAGTTATAAACTGAAATTGATTGAAAATCTAATGGCTTTGTATACAACATTTTTATAGTTAAAAATGTTTTAAAGCGAAACGGAGCATGTAATGCTAATGTGAATTCAATAAAGTATCGGAAAATATTTATGAATATTGCTGAAAGATTATTTGGTTGGTTTATGTTTTTTGGGAGGCTTTTTATCTTTAAATGCTTAACGTGTAAGTTTGTATATACTATATTTGTATAGACAAGAAAAATCAATTTGTCATTTTTAAAGTTTGTACTAAGAAAAATTAAACTAAACTCAGAGCTATATTTAGTAGAATTGTACAAAATATTGGATAATTTTTATCTTTCAATTTAAATATTTATTGTTGTCAAATTCTAGAAATGTTCTTAAATTTTATTACTTTGTATATATATCAATTTTTAGTTTTATTATAAATCACTGTATCATAAGAAAATGGAAGTTTTTTAAAGTATTTGATAAAATTTTAGAATAGTACTTAAGCTCCAGTGGCTGATGTAAGAACTTTTATCGTTTTTGAATAATTCATTTATTTTTAAACATGTTCTATGTTACTGATCTCGTTGGGCGAGCTAAGTCCTTGATGTTTTTCAAGTTACAATAGTTTAATTCGATTTATTGATATAAATTTATTTATTTATTTTAAAATTCTATTGACTTGAAATTAATACATTGTAAAATCTAAAAAATGAATCCAATAACAATAATGGAAATGAAATGAATTATTATTCTTATGTACTTTTTTTTAATTATAGTTTTACTTAAAAAATATATTTTTTTTAAGTTTGTAATAGAAATATGAAAGATAAATAGGCCTATTTTTAATACTTTTTAATTTTTTTATTTGTATACATTAAAATTATGAATCCATTAATAATAATTGAAATTTTTTTATTTGCAGTTTTACTGATTGGCGGCTACAACAATGGAATAATGTTGGTAAGTTTTTTTTTTACTAAAATTCTTTGTATTATTTTGATATATTTGAAACAAAATCCCAATCAAATAAATAATTATAAAACAAATGAAATAGAATGTAATTAAAGTTGGCAGACGGTTTCGGCAATTAATACAAAGTTATTTGGTATTGTCATTCCTTGGTTTGAATATGAAAGGGTCATGGAGGAAAGAGGGAAAGCGATTTCCATATAAAACAATCGCACGTGTTGGTAAACCGTCACCGTCAACCCATAATAAAGGGAACGTTGTGGTACAAATCTGGGTTTCCCCATTTATTTAATTTAGCGCTCGTGCAAAGTTTGCCTATTGTTCGGCCACGTGCCTGTATCTAACCCCCTACCCTGTACTATTTGTAATTTTACACAGGTATGAATATGTGCCAGTAATGAAATTTTCAGACTGGTTTACACTTCAGTATATTACACATTTATGGTGTTTTAATTAGATGCCTTTGTTGCATATAGGATCAAAGGGTAAATTTAATTTTGAGGAGTTGTTTAAATACTTGTCTATCAACTGATTTTGTTTCCACAAAATTTTCGTAATTTATAATTAAGGTTTACGAAATTTTTATTAAATTTTGCATTGTAAAATAAAATATTTTTAGGAATTATTTTGTGCACTATTAGTTTTCTAATAGATTATATTCATTTTTAAACTTCTAACTAAAATCTAGATATACTGGGTGTCCCAAATAACATTAAAATCTTAAATATCTCGAAAAGAATGCATCTAAACAAAAAGTGTGTCGGATCCAAACCTTTATAGTTTGGGGGGGGGGACATCGGATTCTGATAAAATGGCACCCTCCACATCTCTAAGCGGGCTAGGATGGAGGTCAACTTAAAAATATTAAATGGAAACTCCTATTTTTTATTGTAGATTTGGAAAGAGCGTAAAAAGTATGTTGGGATTATTCGGAACTTTTTTGTACATCCAGCAGGTGGCGCTGTAATTGCAAAAATATGAATTTGCTAGAAAAAATTAATTATTTAATATTTTGTCAATAACTTGATAAAAAATGACATTTTTTGTTTTAATAAATACATAAAATTTTGTCAGAATCCGATGCCCCCCCCCTCAAACTATGAAGGTTTTGATTCGGCACACTTTTTGTTAAGATGCATTCTTTTCGAGATATTCAAGAACGTAATGTTATTTGGGACACCAGTACCTATACATACATGTAATTATTAGATTTATAGTTGAAATAAAGGTTAATCAGAAATAAATAACTTTATTTGATAGTAATCTTTAAACTGCATTCATTTAAGTGATAATACTATGAAAAATATTAAAGTGGCTTATTTTGTTTAATCATATTTGAATTGGCCTAAAATTTGGTTTATAATTTACAGAAAAGAGGTTTGAAAAATATAGGTTTATTATACAAAATAAAAGAAAATTTCACCAATTTTTCTTAATTTATAGTGAACCAAGTATCTTGTAAATCCAAATATATGTTGCACTTTTTTATTAATTTAATTATAAATCCAATTAAAAATTGGTATTTTATAAAATTTGGAAAAAAAAAAAAACAAAATCATCAGCGTTTCTTATCAATTTTATTGCAAATATTTTGAAAATAACAATAGATATTTAGTTGTGTTCTGTTGCATTTATTTAGTTATTTAATTGTCTATTCTTTATTCATTTATTTCTAGTATACGAATGAAAAAAATATTTTGTTTAGTTTTGAGAAAATAGAAAGTTTTATATCAATGATTTTTGTCAATTTTCAAGACTTTTTTTTGAAAATTGAGACAAATATTGTATCGCACACTTTTTTTTTTTTTTAAATTTTGGCTATACAATTATCTATGATTTGAAGTAAACTTGAAACTATGTGAAAGAACGAATAACTTTTCTGGTTTTATCAATTAAGAAAAATATAAAGCATAGATTTTCTAATTTTTAATATAAACAATTTGATAGATAATTTATTAAATTGGATGGAAAAGCATAAATTTATTTTTCTGCCAATCATTAAAACTTGTTTTTTTTTTTGTATTCATTTGTTTACAAAATGAATATAAATGAATATAAATTATTTTTAATTAAACTATCTACATATTGATTGGAAAATAACAACATACATATCAATATCCTTTCTAATAAATTAAAAAATAATCCTTCATTAATAATAAAAAGTCCGTATTTTCACTATTAATCTAATGAAAAAAGCGACTGTAATATAAAACCAACGTTATTTATAATTAAAACTGACAATGTGAGGATAACCATTGTTAATTTGTTATTGATACCGTAAAATGGTTGCTATACGCATTCATCAATAACTAATAAATTTAGCTATTTTTAGACAAAAAATATATCATTTATATTAAACTCTGTTTATGTATATTATTATCAAATAAATTTAAAAATAACTTTTATCGCAAAATTGTACAAATTTAAATTTCATTATAATGTATTTGTTAATTTATAGTTAAAAGATTGATATCACTTTTTAATTTGATATATTCAGCTGTTATTTTTTTAAAGCGTCGATAAAATATGAAAATTAAAATACTTTTTTATTGTTTTCATAATTTTTGAGGTTTATTGATTAAATACTTTATCTTTAGTTACTTCAGAAATTTTTTAGCCACTGTTTAAAAAATAGGAAAAAATGTGCAGGAGCAGGAAAATTAATTATAAAATGCCATTTATCACATGCCTTTAACTAGACTCGCAAACTATTGAGAAGCATTGGTTTTTTTGCTATATTATAAATAAAAGCGCTTATATAAACAGATCACAGCCGACATTTTCAGTCCTGATAGATTGAGGATCCCAGATGCCCGTGCATCTAACGTCTGGCTTTGTACATATAGTGACGTTGAGGTTTTAATGAAAATATGTTGTGTTATAGAAGATAAAAAATATTTATCAATTTATTGAATATTAATACTAATAATTAATACTTGCAAAATTTGATTAAATTTATAATAATGGCATAAAAATTTCGAATAATCTTCAAAGTTGTAAGTTGGTAATATGCAATCAAAATTCGGTGCTGTGCCCAACGCCAAATACAACGGCTTAAGTTTGGCGATGACCCAACAATCACGATCAAAACAAAGCCTGTCTTTAGGCTTTAGTTATTTTCCCCTTAATCGTACAGTGTTGCCGTGTGTGTTTGTATTGCGTAGGATTTCCGGATGTTCTGACTCCGGGCAATTACCCGTAACGTGCTACAGAATTATCGAATTGCATTAGGAGCACGTGTTGTAGCGTCTGTTTTCCGGGTAATTCTTTAAAACAATTCTGAGAGCTTGTTTAAAATAGAACTGAGACTTGATAGTTTTACCGTTTGTTTGTTGTAATTATGTAAATTAGTTGCGGTCAATTGCAGTACTTTTGGTTTTCTTTTATTTTTATTGCAGATAAAACAATAATAACTTCTTAATTTATTTCGTTGTTAAAAGTTTTCTTTTAGGTTAATTTCAAATAAATTAATTTATTGATAATATGGTTCTTAAAATCTATATTTACTAGAAATATAAAGTAATTTATTTTGAGATATTTTATTTACTTATGAATTATCCAATACAAAGAGAACTTAACTATCTACAATAATATTTTTATTGAAATTATGAAGAATTTTATATATTTCAATAATTTTCTTTATTATTCCAAAATGTAATTCTCTATATGAGCTATTTTTGTTTGTTTTTATAACAATTAATACGGTAGATATTATAAAAAAATATTCTATAAATTTGTAGGAACATGGACAATAAGGAAAAAATGTTCAATTTTCATTACATTTATATTTTTGACCTTCCTCAGGCTCTAGAGCGGCAAAGTAACATTTTGCGTTGACAAAAGAGAGCACAAATACCTACTTTCTATAGTAACTGTAGAAGAAAAACTTATAGAATGTTCATTCTCAAAGAGAGCAAAACATTTTTTTAAAAGATGGTAGGGTAATAATGAAAGGGAGGTACCTATAAATGAAATGCTTAAGGGGAGGCCCNGATGACCAACCCCCTGAATTGTTCAGAAATTCAGAATCTAGAACGTGCTTCAAGACTCCTTTGCTAGATTAACAAATCTTAAATTACCCTGTCTGCTAGTTATATTATTTTATTACTATATTGCTATGTCTGTTTTTAATGGTTCCCTTCTTGGAAGGACAAACCCTTAGGCAGCCACATCTGTTTGCCATGTGCGCAAACAATATAAATATACTATTAAGGTCTTTTAATTACGTCAAATTCGTACAATAAAACAAAACTTCCTAAGTTTGTATATTTGTAAATTCAATTGATATAAAAAAAGAACAAATAGTACATGAAGCATTGTTAACCAGTTCTCATCCAAAACAATTATGTTTTCAATATAACTTTATATCATTTCAAAAGCGTAAACTTATTAAGTAATGTTTAAACATGCAATTAGTTCTATTAATTATATCTCATTATATAATCTTTGAAGGTAAATATAATAATTAAAGAAAATATAGTAGTAAAAACACAAAGTAAATACCTTTCAAAGCTAATGTTGCAAATGCTGAAATTAACGTAACATTTTAGTTAGTGAAGTGGGAAGTGAAAAGCGATGTTTTGTTCCCTGTAACTTGTTCGTTCCATACATGTATTAGTAACAATTGAATGTGTATGTATATATGTACATACAAGTGCTCTTGATAACGGTACAGTGTTAGTATAGAAAGTGTTTCACACAGAAAATTACTATTTAATCAATAAAATATATCACGGGATTATGTTTAACTCTTACATTATATTATAGGTATCAAAAGTTTTTAATTCAATGAAAATTTAAAAATGAATTTGTCAAATAATATCGAATAATATAAAAATCTCTCTCTACATTTTTATACTTTTTAGAGAGATTACTTCGTGCCTTGTTTTTTTTTATCAAAAGCTTAAAATATATACGTACCTAATATATTTCAATTTGAAAAATTCCCAGGTTTGCTATAAATAAATATAAGCATTTAAAAATTTAATATGATGCACTTCAGTGCAAATTCTTCAAACATAGACGCTGTGTATAGATATATCAATCTAATATAAAAGTCTTTAATATAGTTAATGGAAACTTCGTGGTTATATTTGTTGAGCTACATGTTCTTTCACGTTCGCTTCAATATTTGTTGTAGTTCTTTGAAGTATATGCAATACATATGTGAAATTATTCATTCATTTCTTGTATTTTAAATTAATAAATGCATATCAGAAAAAGGTATTTGATTATATATGAAAAAAGAAAAATATAACTAAAACCATAATAGCTTTTCAAATTATCCAGGAAAAATATTTACAAACAATTACCAAAATTATTTACGACATAGAATACAAAAAATTCAATGCATTAGAGAAAAAAGAAAATATAAATTAAATTCTGTACAAATACTAATCTGTTATTCAGGACTTTTCTCAAATTTACTGGCTAATCGGTCGAAAATCACCGTTATCTATTCATAGCGAAATTTTACTGTACAAAGTCATTCTGATACCGATCTGGACATATGGTGTTCAACTAAGGGGTTGTACAAAACAATCCAATATAAACAAAATACAAAGATTTCAAAATAAAGCATTGCGGATAATTGCCAACGCACCATGGTATATAACTAATGAAACATTACACAGAGATTTAAAAATTAAATACGTCCAAGATCAAATAAAATCATTTGAATCAAAATATGAAAAAAGACTTAACAACCATCCGAAAGAATTAGCTATAAATTTGGTATATAATGAAATCGATATCCGTAGATTTAATAGAAGAAAACCATTGGATCTAATATAAAATAGTTAAACAATAAAATTTATTCAGAAGGTATTCTTAAGTAATACCTTCTTGCATGCCACTTTCCTAACATCACATTTGCTGGTTGGCCAATGATATGGCCAGTTGTAAATTTTAACAATTAAAAAAAGGACTTTTCTACCGTTATTTACATCTAAAACCAAAGATTTAAGAGTTTAATTATTATGCGTAATTGACGAAGAATTAGGGAATATACTTCTTAGGAAAAATAACATTAGGAATGCAGCTAGTTCTTAAAAAGTAGTCATGTTTGTAAATAATAAATAAAAATAAAGGTTTTGATTATTAATTTCTTAAAAATATTTGTAAAAATATGAAATAAATTCCTTTTTATGTACATATGTAGATGTTTTGAATTGTTTCAGTAAACTATAGTTATTTTGCAATTATCATCAATTAATTATTCTATAATAAACTATATAATTTTATACGAACAAGTGCACGATAAAATAAGAGAAAATGAATAGTACCGTGACAGCATTAATTTTCTACGTTTGTAAGTTCGGTGTTGAAATGATTCCCTCAGTAATTGTAAGGCATAAACGTAAATAAGTCAATGTGCGTGTATGTGCTATGTACATGCCATACACATACATTTTGTATATATGCTTAAGGGGTGGATTCGACGATTTAAACACAGGGAGGGGAGAATGTTACGCTTGTTTTGTAATTACGATGCTAAATTGATTTGCTTGTTGATACTAGAAATGGGGGAATTAAAATGGCATGAGCTTGACGAAATACGAACTGTTGCTTTTGTACTTTCTGCTTTCTGTTCGTTCAAGAGTTGACATATTGGAATTTTCGTGTATTATGTTTGGTTTCATGTTAATGCTGAAGTTAATTTTAATTTATTTATTTTACATACAAATTTTATTGTACCTACATAGATATTTCCATTAAATATTCATAACATTTCATGCATATTAAAACATTTTTGATAACTTAGAAACTTAAAAATTTAAAACCTTTCTTCACGTGCTGTTAGTTGTTTTGAACGATCATTTCTATATATTTATACAATATATCTTTTTTTTCTGAACATTATAAAAGATATTATGATCTAAATTTGTTCTGATTAGTCAAAAACTAATGCAAAATCAGGATATGCTATTTAGGCTAAAATCAAACTTTGTGGACCTGATTTTATTCTGAAAAAATCTTAAAATTATGCAAATTATTCATAGGAATATTTTAGATCAAACTTAAATTTTTATTCATTATTATTAATTGAATTTTTTAAAGAAATTGAAATATAATTGTAAATATATGCAAGTTAAAAATTATTCTCAAAAATTTGATAATGTAAAACCGATAAAAATACTATTGTTATTTAAGTATAATTCATTATCAGATCTAATAAACTGAGTAAAGTACTTATTTTAATCTAAGAAAATTTGGGCAATGTATTTATTTAGAATATAAATAGAGCAAAATCAGGTCCAAGAAGATCAAAATCAGAACCAAAAGATCAAAACAAGGTCATTTTATTATTTGCTTTTTGAGACTTCAAAGTAATAAGGTTCAAATCATATTTTATTTTTCGATTCGGAGACTGTACAGAATCTTCATTTTGTTTTGCAATTTTCGTGCAATTGATGTATTTTATATTTTATTTAATAAATAGTTGAAGTGAAAAATAACGCTATTTTACACAGATTAATATTAACTTTTTGTCATAGGCAGGGCCGTAACTAGGCAGGGGCAACAGGCGCACTTGCCCAGGGCCCAGATTGAAATGGGTCTTAGAAAGACCTTTTAAAAAAATTTTCATCTCAGTTATTTTCTCAATGATTTAATTGATGTATTTACGGGAAAATACGAAAGAAAAATACAATTAAAATAAATTGATAATGTTTTAATTTATTGTTTTTTTTTTTATAAATATAAAATGAAATTAAAATTACGGTCAATTGAAAGAATAATTATTTTGTGTTCGTTTATTAAGACTGTTACCAAACTTAAAAAAAAAAAGAAACAGGAGCTTCAGAACTATCATATATGCATGGTAAGTTTATTTTTTGCACAGAGCCCACAAAAAGCTAATTACGGCCCTGGTTAAAAGTATTAAGTTTTTTTAATTTTTATTATGGACTATACCGTTTTTATAATCATTGATATTATAACTGTAAAATTTAATAAATAATTTATGCAGAATTGTAGCTATGAAATCAGAAAATTGTTTTAAGGAAAAACTAAATAGCTTAATTATCTAATTCGTGTTCCAAATTGATTGAAAATTATCTCACATAATATAGTGAATTCTCTGTCATTAATTTCCTATCTTCGCTGCCATTACAAATAACTTTTGAAGCTCATGCTAATAAACTGGATTAACAAAAAGATTTTGAAACATTACAAAGTTTTAGTGAGATTCAATATTGCGAACACTTTGCAGAATCCTGTAGGGACTACTTACTGTTATTCCACAGCTTAAAACACTACAACCGGCAATGTTATATGTGCAACGTGCACTAATTGAAATTAATTAGCGCAAATGGGGCACAGTCTATTAAAATTCGATGGTACAAATTTATGCAGTTGGTGATTAGAATGTTCAGCAATATGTGAATACTATGAAAGGTTTTTCTTTGTTAACTTTTGTCGGATTATTTGGTTTTGTATTTTTAATATTTAATTGTTACTGTCAAAAAGTAAAATCATGTGTTGATTTTATGTTTTAGTTAAACTTTATTGCATGTTTTAACTAGTGGACTTATACTGTAGAGAAAATACTCGTAAAACCTTTTTATCGTTAAAAGTTTTATTCAGAAAAATTAAATTTAAAGTTATTCTTAGCTCAGCCATTACTTTAAAAGGAAAGAAAGATGTACAAGGGTAGTTTCAATTTCTCTTACTGATGAGTTCTATGAATGTTTTGTGAAGTAAGGTTGTAGCATTCATTATTCCTTATACTGCACCCACGTATACTAAGACAAAAAGGAGCAGGAAAGATATTATCATATGATGCTTTTACGCCTACAGTGTCACTTTGATATATAAGGATTCAAACTTAATTTGTAACGAATGCACACGTAAAAGAAACAAATAAAAGTCTCAAAAAAATAATATTGCTAAAAGACTTTTTCAACAATTTAGAAATTAAATTCATATAATTAAATAAATTCGTTATTTGAAATCAAAGATGATTAAGATCCTTAAGGATTCAAATGAAATTAACTTTAAAAAATAAAATTATTCCAGAGATCAATGGCTAGTTTTTTCGTGTTTTGAAAAAACTGTTGGTTTTGGAGAAATTGTCATTATAATTTAGATAAGTATATTCAAAACAATTACCATAAGTCGTATAAAAAATATTTTTTTAATTAATATTAATATTAATATTAAGGTATTTGGAGTTTTTTACTATATTGTTGCATGTATTTTTATTATTATTATAAAATATTTTGAAGTAAAAATATTAATATTTGGAGCCGTGGTAGCCTTCGGCGTCAGACACCTCCAAAGTAAAGGCATCTCCATGAGTGTCAGTCGTGATCAGTCTTTAAGCCAGGTAGACCAAAATCATTTAGATTTTCTTAAACTTTATTAAATTGGCTATCGTGAAGCATAGGATTAAAAAAAAAAAAATTTCGTAAAAGTAATGCTATAACATTGTTTATAAAAAATTGAAAATTGAAAATAGCAAAAAAAACCCAGTTTGAAAAATGTGGTTTCGAGAAAAACGCGTATTGTATGGCCTCTATAATTCTTCTTGTATCTTTGCAATAACTACGAACATCAATAAGCTCTTTTAGAGAGACATTTAAGACTGTATAAGGAATTTTGCAAAAAAAAAAAATCAATTTCTTGAAACCTTCAGGGTGGAAATTATTCTTCAGACATTATATAGTATTTTTTAAGTTAAAATGATGGACTACCGCTATGTAAATATATATATTTTAAATAAAGGTAAAATTGTAATATCATATCCCAAGTACAGCAAGGAGTAAGTCTATTTCGTGTAAACGGTAGGTTTCAAAAAATTTGAAATTTATTGATTCCTACTCACTACGAACTTATTTTTCAATAAAATAAGAAAATATTTGATACATACCTGTTTTTTTGCCGTCATAAATTAAAGTTAAATTTCCACACACCCGCACAAATCCGTGGATTTGATTTAAACATGTTTTGCAATAAATTTTGCTTGTATACATGTTGATTTCGTAGTTAATTACTTCATTTGAAATTAGTAAACATTTATCAGAAATCTAACGATCTTTGGTAATTAGCTTTCACAAAATAGAAAGAACTTTTAAAGAAATCAGAAATTTATTAAATTTGTCGAAGTCTACAAAGCAAAAATATAAACGATATTTTAAAGAAAAGAAAATCAAAAATATACTAATAAATAAAATCCTTAGAAAAACAAATTGTTATCTGTAATTTTTTTTACTAATGTAAGAGAAATTAAACAAATGCATGCAGTCCAAAAAAGAATGCTTTTAAGTGTAAGACAATCTAAAAGAAACTTCTTTAACTTTACATTAACCATAAAACGACTCATCAATATAATTAAGAAAATTTAAATTCTGAAAATGTGATCAGTTTTTATTAATTAAAACAGATTTGAACATACATGATATATTGTAGCCTCTAAATATATTGTTATAACTTAATATATTTTAATTTAAATATATTATTGTGTGGGTGTGTATGGGTTAAAAAAAACACACCCACACACCCGCACATACCTAAACACACCCGCACATACACATACACACTCGCACATACCTATACACACCCGCACATACACATACACACCCGCACATACACATACGGACCCGCACATATCCACACACCCGCACATATACACACACCAGCACATATCCGCACACCCGCATAAATCCACACACCCGCACACCCGCACATATTCAAACACCTTCCCCCATCCACACATATACACCCGCATATACCCATACACACCCGCACACGCCCATACATACCTACACATACCCATACAATCCCACACATACACACACACACATACACACACACA
>NEEE01002567.1:13075-23615 GCA_002278615.1 Pogonus chalceus
AATTATTTACAATTTTCCACTCGCAAATTTTAATTTTCATATTTAAAAATAACAAAAAAAAAACACTTTTAATTAATAATTTATTAATTTAAATTTTAATAGTAAAAGTAAATTTTTCGTTATATTAAAAAAACATAATCCTAACAAATGAAATGAAAATGACAAAAACATTGTTGTTATATATTTAATTAAACAAATACAAGGTAATATTTTTATTTAAAAAATATACATCAACTTCTCTAATGAAACAACAAAGTTTTCCTTCATTATATTCGAAACATTGTGATTATTTCACAAGCAACTTTTCACTTATTATTAATACATTCATAAACAAGTGTACCTATACAGAAACATCCCGAACAGAACAAATTCAAACAACATACTAAACTAAATACTAGTTCCCGTAACATCGATAAAACTTTATCTTCAACACAATTCATTGTTTTCGAAAACCAGACGCTACATATATCCAATGGTAATACTCATTTTACACTAATTCTTCTAGTTTGCGTCTCAATGGTTTCGACAATTTAATCAGCTCTGAATTGTTGTTTTTGTTTGTGGAAATAACTGAACGTGATATAAATTACTGCGAATTCTATAAATGCAATGAATAAACTCTTGTTTCAAATAATATTAATTCTGAAATGGTTCATGCATGTATTGATTGTTAAAACTTGTATATTCATGACTGGAAAGTCATCCAGACAAATTAATTTTTAATTAAATTATTATAAATTCGATTTAAAACCGGGTGGCTTAAAACTTTGAGGTTATGTTGCTAACCAAAGAACATTTTGAATCAATAATTATCCGAATCATGGATAATTTTATTATTATGAATTAAGTAAAATAAAATAATTGTTATTTTCTTAAAAAGAAATATTTTAATTAAATAAATATATATTTTCACAATTTTCAATTCGATAGTAAATACGCTATTGCAGAATAAATTAACAGACAAACTTTGCGATCCTTTGACAATATGGAACATGTTTGTTTGTTTAATCTGGATTCGTGGGAAGTCTATTGAATTGATTTTTATAAATAACTATTTTTTATATCAAATACTTTGTAGTTATCAAATTGAAATACATGTAGCGACATGTAGTTTTTATCAGATGAATGAAATAATTATTATACATATCAGAGTTTCATTATTCTAATAGAGATAACATAAATAATCAAAAATGTAATAAATTGAAATTGAAAAGATACGGAAAATTTTTTATAATTTATTGTTTAGAAAACAAAAATATTTTGTGTTATTTGATTTGGCTTTTCAGGTTGATGCAGGATAATGAGTATACAAACAGAAGAATATAGAGCAGATAATAATATTTTAAATGCAATTTTTATAACGCGTCAAAGATATTTTTTCTACTGTTTTCATATAAAGTGATTCTTCGTACAACGCGGTAAATAATAAAATATAGGAATTATCTGCATTTAACAATAAAATATTTTCTTATCCGTTAATACTTTTTGTTTAAAAATTGCTTATTTATTAAATTTCTATGAAATAAAAGAATTTTTACAACTTAAAATTTATTTCATGAATATTTCTTTTTTATAAATCAAGCCACCCCCGATAAGATCCAAACCTAGATAAAATGATTTGAACCAATTACAAAAACCGAAATCCTATCGTAGCCATTTGTATAGTATTCAAATTTAGAACGTTACTACGACTCACGCTGCTACAACCGGGTGTTCTTGACATTGGTTAACACGCCCGAATACGCAATATGTTGCTACCCCACGTTTAGAGGTGTGTTGTTACGGTATTAATATCAACTTATACAGGCAAGTTTAGGGGAGCAAGGGGAATTTAAAATATACAGTAGGGAATAGTTGCACTGGATATACTAACAAGGGTTGCAGAGGAAATATATGGAGTTACAATTATATTATCTTATCATAAGCAATTCATGTGTTGACTTGTCTACGCAAGATACGTATAGGTGACGTGGAAATAATTGATGTTAATTATTTAG
This sequence comes from Pogonus chalceus, assembly GCA_002278615.1. NCBI lineage: Eukaryota > Metazoa > Arthropoda > Insecta > Coleoptera > Carabidae > Pogonus > Pogonus chalceus. The sequence continues at coordinate 15,073 of NEEE01002567.1, forward strand.
TTAATTATAATAGTAGATACTCAGGTAATTACAAGTGTATTTGCTTTGTTAAATGTATGAAATGGATCAGTTATTAAATTACAGCTTTTCTTTGTCCAGATATAATGTTATATTATATAAAAAAATTTAATGGCTTATATATACAATAGCAATTTTATCAAAAACCAACAAAAGCACAATCTTTGTTCATGATATTTTTCATTGATAATAAACGATTATTGATATAATACCCCGATAATTAACTTTTGTCAAGATCTCCCTCGATTCCCGATACGCCAATACCAAAAACTGTCACCACAAACTCCGTCAACCAATTTATTCAATGTTAATACAGCCCACAAAGACAATACTCGCTTTGTTCTTCTGGAAAACAAACGCGTAGCGATAATTGACAACAAAGAGCTTAGCTTACTAGATTACATAGAGCCCAAAGCCAACAGTAGCCTTTCTAGATGGCGCTATTGTTCTTTCAACTCACGCATGGTAAACTTTAGTTACCTGAGACTCCGCCGAGTCGTCCTGCGTCCCTCATGCGTGTAAGGATTTCCGTTTGTGGTTTAGAACCGTTGCATTGTGGGTAGGCTCCGGAAAAGGAGTGTTGGCTTAAGTTGTTTACTAAAATTGTTTTGGTGTACTTCCAGATTGCAATTAAATGGAATTAAGTATTGTGATTTGTTGAGTTGTTATTTTAAATAGCATTGCCTTGTTTTCTTTAATGTATTGCTTTAATTTCATTGTTTTTTTTTTTTTTAATAATTAAATGCTTGATATGCATTTACAATGCTTAAGATAATTATGGTTCAAATATAACCAAAGATTTTCTGGTTTAACTCTGTCTAGCTTCATGGAAAGATTTATATATTTTTAACTTGTATCATAAATTTAATTGATAGATTAGTTGTCTAGTTTTGTCTAGATCATTTCCGTTTTAAAAGTAATTCCAATTTTCGTTTTTAATATATACATTTCAATACAGATATTAAATTTTTATTTATCCTCATGAACTAATCTTTTTCCTACAACTGGAATATTTGTATTATTTTAAATTGAAACAAAGCAGAAAGGTAACAAATATTTAATTGGATGGTTCATGTTTTATGATTTGAAAGATAATTATGTTATTTATAGTATTTAAGATTGAAGCTTCGTAGAAGGAAATTACATATCAAATAGATAATAGCTTCTTAAAATAAGGAGTGCCCGTCCATCTTTTGAATTACCCTTTTAATTATTTATAGTTATTGAGGGTTATTAAATACGACAAATAGTTTGTTTATAGAATAAATAAAACTTCTTGTGCATACTTTATAACAAGAGCAGTAAAATTATTCAAACAAATTACAACACAAGTAATAAAAAGCACAATTTGAAAAATGTTCATATTTTAGAATTAGGATTAAAAGATATACCGAGACATTGTACAGTAGAGTTTGCATATAAATTTGAGATTATTACATTTTAATCTTAAAAGTAGCAGACAGAAAGTAATTTTACGCATTTCACAGCAAGAAATTTTTGAAATAAAACAGATAACATTTTCTTGTACATTATAAAAGACTGTTTTATTTCTGACGTTTTCTTTTACATGGACTTTTTATTTTCACCGTCTTTTAAAGTAACGGTATGATTTAAGTATTAAAAAAACTAAATAACATCAAAGTTGGAATTTTATTTTCTTCTATTTGCAACTTAATTATGTTTGTCTAAGTAATAAAGATATAAACACAGAACTGAGAAAATGAAATACTTGAGAAAATCAAATAAAATTTTTAAAAAAGTATATATATATATATTTAATATAGACCTTACAGTTTTTTAATATTTGTTTATACCAATTATTTTACACGTTAGTTCAAATTATTTATCTTTACAACAAACTTCGAATAATTAGCCCCATTTTGTTCAAATAACCTTGTTTTATCTAGATGTTTTGTAAAAAGTCTTATTGTTATGTAGTGAAGGATATTTAAAAATTATGTACATAATAATTATTTTAGTGCTACCTTTGTAATTTTTGAATTAGTCAGTTACTAAGGTAAGAAAGAGGTTATTTAAAAACTGCACAACTATGTCCTTTGTTTGAAGAATTAAATTCATTATGTAGTAACTTTTATTGTTCACTTAAACAACTTATTAAAAGGAAAGATTGATACAAAACAAGTTGACATTTGTTAGTATGACTGATTTTTTTATGAAATCTTGAAGTTACATTTAGCAATCTATATTTAAATGATTCTACGTTTTGTTAATACCTTATAAACATTGTTTTCTACCTTAAAAATTATTATTAAGTTCGGACAGTGTAAAAGAGCAGTCTCGTTTTTGGACATTTCAAAAATGATTCGGAACATTGTTTTTGTACTCATGCATTGAAAAGTGTTGATTTGTGTTACCTTATCAATATCCGAAACTTCTATTTTCCGCCTTGTAACCAGAATATCTTACGGGAAATTTTGCAAAAAGCACTTCTATTTCTAAGGTATCTATTAAAAAACTGTATTTATAATAAAAAAGTATAGTTTTTCAAACTTTTCTTTTCCTAATAATAATTATAAAAAGTGGTAAATTATTGAATGAAATTTAATTTTTAAGTATAAATTTAGTGCATTTCATTAACACAGTTGGCAACACATTCTGTCTGATTTGACAGCAGTAACCTATGAAACGTTATACAGAACCATTAAAAATAATATAAATAATTAAATATTAGTTTTAAACTTTTCGTACAAAAAATATTGTACATACTTCTTGCGTGAACTTAGTTTCTGAAATCGTTCTATGGAGGCACGAGCTTATCTTATCCGTGAACCAGTCGTTCCCGCACTTGGTATGGAAATAACTATTTTAATATGCCAGCATAAAATATGGATTTTTTCAATAAGTTTGAATGGAATCAAGCTGTTTTCGCAAACAATTGCTGATTTTCTAAATAACTTAAAGATGCATCGTCTTATTACAATAAAAAATACAGTTTTATTAGAAAATCATTTAGTTTTAAACAGCATCTTTTAATTGACATTTATATTATTTTAGAAATAACTTAAAATTCTTCTAGGTTGGACGAATTAACTAATTAAAATTAAACAATTTTGATAAAATAAGGAATCAATCTTTTGATACAATTTTAAGTATTCGTTTTTGGTTATCTGTTTTGAAATATTTATTGTAGTTAATTGTTATTATAATATAATATGTTTGTATTTTATTTATTCCTGCTTGAAGAACACGATACGCCATTAATTTAGAGAATTTATTCAAAAACTATTTTAAACAAATTCTGAAACACTTCATCGATATAGTTAAGTAAATATAATTAAATAAGAAATTTAAAGATAGGTTTAAATAAATTCTCTTCGCTTCAAAATATATGATTATCTATGATATTATTCTTAAAGTAAAAAAAGTCGAGACGCCGATTTTACAGACAAAATAAATTGATTTCATTTCTAAGTACTATACTCTGTTATAACGATAATCAAACACTTTTTCTGATAAACTTATATAGAATGCTTTACTTATCTTTGTACACATTAAAACCTTTGTGCTTGACAGCCAAAGTATTTTCCAATTTTGAAATTCCATTAAGAGAAACAGGATTTCTTAGACTTTTCACTAAACAATTTGTGGTTTTGCAGCGTTCACTAGACTTCAAAGACGGAAATTGAATGACGTTAAATTAGAATGTCACAATAAGTTGTTTATATGGTCACTAAAATTCATTTTATATTTAGGAGGTAATTTTTTATTTGATTTATGAAAGTCTTGTTTATATATGTCAGATTATTTTTATTTTTAAAGTATATAGAGGTGAAAATTTTACACAAAATTAAGATTAACTTATTTTTAATCCTATTTGAAGTAGATTAAAGATTAGAGTTCTATAATTTCCTTTTTCAAATTGTTCTTTCATTTTTAAGGTTTCTTAAGAATTAAGCTTATATCACTTACATTTAGTAAAATAAATATAAAATGCAAATATAAGTAATGATCCATCATTTTAAGTATATGTTGTTTTTTAATCTTTTATTATTAGTTTTTATTTTTATGACAGTGATTTGAATATTTCCTGGCTTGAATCTTTATTTCGAATACTAAAATTTGTTTTAAATTTATTTAAAATTTTGAAAATTAAGTAGGCACATTATTAATTATTAATATTAGAAGTATTTTTTTTATCTGCATTTCAAGATAAATCAATTTTTATGCAACAGTTTTGCTTTATTTCTACAATAATTTGTTAACATATTGAATATGATTTAAAATATTGATTTTATTGAGAATATTTTTAAAGCTTGTTTCAAAATATAGAGAGTAACAGAATTTGATAATTAAAATAGTTATTTACATATCAAGTGCGGGAACCAAGTTCACGCAAGAGGTATGTACAATATTTTTTGTACGAAAAGTTTAAAACTTTTAATTAATTATTTATATTATTTTTAANGTTTTGAATGTTGCTTAGGTAATTCAAATCAACACTTTTCAATGCATGAGTACAAAAAGTATTTTTTGTTGAAGAGGGAGGAGATCAATTATGATTATTAAGAAAAAGTAAAGGAAAAAATTTAAATGAGCTAAAATCATGAGTCAGTTTTTTTATACTTACAAACCAAGTTTTTTTTTTACTTAGAAGTTGATATTTCATTAAATAACAAAGTTTTTGTATTAAATTGTATAGACTTGTTTAATTTAAAGCTATATACAGGTTTTATCAGACAAAAAACTAAAATAATATTGTGTTATATTAAATAATTTTGCAGGATTTAATTCGCAAACTTTTGTTTATTAATTAATAAATTCTGAAAGTTTCCTTCATCATAATTTATTTTATATGCATCTGTTAAATATTATTAAATACAATATTTTAAAATAAAATTTAATATTTTATATTGGTTAAAATAATTTGAATTGAACAGTTTCTTTAAAATTTTATTCAAAGATATATAAAATATATTAATTTAGTGTATAAAATTAAATTTTGAGATAATAATGAAAGTTAATATTTCAACTAATTAAAATGTTAAATTGAGCATAAACCATCAAATTAATATTGCAATTTAATTAGAAGTTTCTTTATATGCAGATACTGCAGTTATTTTATTAATTAGCATCAACTCGTGAAACTATGTCTGTGATTAATATATCGTTGCTGCAATTGCGTCGTGTCTTATGCATACAACAGATGTGTGTAACTCGTTCGTATTGCTGGTTGTATATTTTGTCTTTCTTGGAAGATTTAATGAAATCTCTATTTGGATTTTGAACAATTATTTTTTTTTTAAATAAACGTATATTATTTGTATATTTAATGAACTATTCACAACATGTTTATTTATGGAGAGATTATAACTATTTTGCAAACTAATAATTGTTATTTTTTATTTTTTCAGTATCTTGGAAATAATTTGCAGTTCTAAATTATGAAGGTAAGTTTTTTTATTCAACTGTTCAATACTTTTTTTTAATATAACAAGTTTTTATTATTAAGTATACTAGCATTGCTAGAATTCAAAGATCCTTATTTATTTATTAGTTGATGTTCGTTTTATTTTTTAGTAAAAATATTTAAAAAAAAACTAAAAATGCAAATAATTTGCAAAGGTTTAGTTTTCATACCATTTTCAAAGATATATTTTAAATTCTCTTATTAAAATAATGTCAATTAATCAATAAAATTTGATACAAGAGATATTTTTAAAGGCTTCTTAGAAAATGTTTAGCTTTTGAAATATATCTGTGTTTAATTTTTAAGATAAACTATACGAAAAAATGATTACTTTATTAGAATCTTGGTTTTTATTTTAATTTTCAGAAAATAAGAAAAAAATTTTAAATCGCAAATATTATTAAAATTTGTTAGTTTACAAACTTTATTCTTAGATTTATACGAAAGCTTCTATTAAATAAAGCCAATTTTCAATTATACGACAAATTTGAAATAAAGTCTAATAAAATTTATAAGGTATACTTACTTAGAAATTTTTCGATGAATTCTAAAAAATTACTTGAGTTATGCAAAATAACGTATAAAATTAACTTATTTCATTAGAATTTAACTATTTATTTTAGAGTTGTTTATATTCATTTATTATTTTAGTAAAAATGGTTAAAGTCCTTATCAAACTAATAATTATATTTAGAATCCTTTTATTACAAAAAAAGCCGATAAGCTAATAAAATTACAAATTTCGAACAAAAGAAGTCAACATATTTTATTTGGTATTCCCTTTAACCTTCAAACTTGCGTCATTTGAAACTGCAGGGGTCGCACGTAGTCTTGAAGGATCTATTGGATATATTAGGGATTTAGAAATCTACTGAACAAAAACATTATTTATTTCTTATACCTAGATACATTACCTTTAGATTACGATACTATTTGTTGATGAAAATTTTATTTAATTTTAAAATTAAATTAAAAATTATAAAGTCAAAGTTTAGAAAGATCAAATAATAAGAAATGTAGAGTTTTGTTATCTGTCTGAGGTTTAATCACACATCGACACATTAATTTTGGTTAAAAATAAAATGAAAAGAAATAAGTTTTATTTTTAACGACAGTCGCATGTAGTTTTTCGGAGCATTCGTTGCATCTGAAACAAAAGCGCTTCATGACATACTGATTAAAGTGGAGTAAAGTTACTTATGTGCACAATGAATTTATGCCAGGCTACTAGAGATCAAAATACATTTGAAATGAATAATTTTATGACCAAAAATATGTTAAAAAGAATCCGATCCCACGTAATTGCTTAAGAGTTAAATATTTTTTTTAAATCTAAGACTAGTATTGTTAATATTTAAATGCTTTTATTTATTTTAAAGATATTAATGTCTATTTGCTTTTTATGAAGGAAAATTTAATAGAAAAAAAGTGATTTAATTTAAAAGATAAAATTTCATTATTTATTATATAATTTTTAAACGCATGACTGAAGCAAATGGAATTACTAGTAGGTATATTGAAAATACCATCTCCACAAATACATAGGCGTCCGTAATTGTAGGGGAATAGTACGACAGAAGGTAGGAAATTAAACGGGTTGCAAGATGGTAACGGGGTGTAATGAAACGGAAGGGGAATATTCACCGCGTAATATTTGTGATGAGATTCGTTAAAATTTCCGTTTTATAATGAGAATGTGAAAATCATTTTCATTTCATTTTTAATTTTGTCGTCTGGCAGTTTTTATAAATGAAAACTCGATTGCTATATGTATGCAATGCAAATTATGTAATGAGTTTTTAAACATCATTTTAATTAGAAGTTAAATACGGGAAAACTGTTTTAATGTTAGGTAAATATTTGATTATCATTTTTTTGTTCATTATAATTGTTTTTACTTTATAATTGTTTAACTGTCCAATAGTCATTTTGATATTTATATATTAATTACAATTCAAATCCATAATTTTCTTAATAGGAATATCATATAAACATAATAAAGTATTTAAAATACGAACTAAACTCAGTATAGCTTTACGAAGCAATATAAAATGCAATTAAGACCTAACCGTCTTAAAGGATAATTAAAGGAGTGAGTGAACGAGATCATAGTGTCACCATCTGCCGCTAGAGGTGATTACTGTCATGCGCATGCGTATCATGAACTAACATTACTTGACAGAAACATATGAACCTTTTATTTTCTTCAGCTTGACACATGGATATAATGAAAATTTTAATTACGTTTTTTTAACATATTATTTCTATATATTAGATATATTTCAGTTCTTCATTTTGTTTTGTGACAAGCAAATTTTTAATCTGTTATATATAATCTACAGGCGTAGAGGTTCTTACAAAAATGTGGATAATTTTAGTTTTAATTAATCATTTTCGTCTTAGAATACTAATGAAAAGATAATTTGAAGACGGTAAAATCGTATCTTTTAGTTTGTACTGCTGTAGAATATATAATGAAATATGAATAATTTTATTCAGATAAATTTTAAATTGTCAAGATATTTTTAATAAATTGTAATTTTATCATAAATAATGGTACAATATTAAATATTCTATAGGTATATACCGGGTGTCTACTTTTTGATTTGTTATTTAGAAAATTTAATGGTAAAATTTCCATTACACTATAAATTTTTCCCTATTAATGTTAGGACAAATATTTTAATACAAAAGTTGTTCAGAATAAAAATTTACTTCCTAACACTACATGGTTTTTTAATAATTATTTTAATGTAAAGAAAGTTAAAATAATCTAAATTTACTTCGAAATAAAATGATTTTTGTATGAAAAACTAAGCAGATCCATATAAATATAATTTTGAAGTTTAACTTTAAAATTAATTATTATATGAATAAAGAAAACTCAAATCAATGATTTCATCCCTATTAAATTTAATTAATTTAAAAATACAAAGACAAGATTACAGAAAAAATTATAATACAAGAACTAAGGTAATGTCATTTAAAGTAATTTGTTTTATTTTGCATGGTACTCTGTAAACTGCTTAAAAATGGAAATTTTACTTTTCCTGAATGCATATTTTAATTCTGAACAACTTTTGTATTTAAATATTTG
>NEEE01002559.1:8672-18814 GCA_002278615.1 Pogonus chalceus
CTCGGCCGAAGACGCCATTTCTTTGAAAATGAGTCAAATGCAAGTTGCGAAAAAAATGTTATTGCTGTAAATTGATATGTTTCATCGAAGATGAAATATTGGCAAAGTGGGTATGAGGCATACGCCGCAAAGAGGGCCCACCACCAATTTCCTATAAATAAAATTAATTTTTATTACAATTTTTTTTGAGTTGAGCAAGCAAGAAAGTACCTTCTTCATGCCCGATATTTCCGACGATCCAAACCCCTAAAGCCACACCTGTCGGAACTAACCAATACAAAAATCTAAAATCCACCCCTGCAAATTCCTCCTCTGGAATCGCCATATGTATTAAAGAACCCCAAAAATATCCAATCATAATTCCACCAACAAAACGGTTTATCGAAAATGGTGGCTAAAAAACAACACATTTTTATAAATTTAACTTAATCCAATACTGTTTTTTTGATAAAATTTTGAATTACAACATCAATTGTTTTTTTGATAAGAATATACGTGGGTTTTTACATAAATTTAAAGATAAGAAGAATCAATTTTTGCGCATATAAGTTTCAGCGTATTAACTTACTTTTTTATTCTTCCGAACACGTTCTTTAAACTCAACAATAAAAGAAGGATCTCTATTAACTTCGCGGACATATCGAGGAATTTTAAAAATTTCAGAAATCCACCCTAAACCAAAATATCCACCTAAAGTTGTCCACCATAAAAATGCCTGAGCGTCTCGTCTTAAATATAAATGATGAAAACCGAAAATACCACCAAACAACCACCAAAAATACGCCCAAAATACACTTTTTTGGCCATTTTTGACCACCACTGCTTCACCGTTTAATTTTTTTGCCATTTTTTTAAACAACACTTATAATTTTTATCATTTTCATTAGATAAATCGGTGTTTTTAAACTACGATAGTAATAATTTCATATTTTAATACTAGATAACAATAATTTTTAACAACAAATTAACACGTTGACAAAATGTACACGTTGTTATATGCCGTTGGTTCTTTGATAAACTCAGGTACGAAAATGAATTCTACTCAGTTTACGGTACTTTGTAACTTGGAGAGCAGTGCCCCATTTATTAAAATTTCCACGAAACTAATTTTTTCCAAACTTTCCAAAGCAACTTTCATAAATAATGAATCATTATCATTTATATTTTTAGTTTATTTATTAATTTTTAAGTATCATGTTTACTATTGCAAGGAATTATCGTTGAAAATAAAGTAAAAATATATTAAGTACAACTCTGAAATATAGGTCAGCTAAGTGGAAACATAATAAACATTGTTAAACAAATATAATTAATACTACAATAGTTGATCGCATTATTATATTTATAATAAAACCATAAAATCCATATAAATACATTACAAACATTTGTAATTTTTTAAAATAAAACTATATATTTATACTGGCGGGATATATCTGCATCTTTGTTTATCTATAGAAGACAGGTATAACTTTATCTCGCTTTTCGGTGCAACTCGAATCTTCACGATACATATTTGAGTTCATCAAGGATTTTAAAATGGCTGCTTGCATCTGTCAGTTATGTCAGAGGTGATGGTGTTCGATATAAAATCGGTGTTTTATGTGTTATACAATTAGTGAAATTAATTAAATGTGATAATTATGGCTCAAAGTACATCTAGTGGGACATCTTCACGACGACATACGCGAGATCATGATACAGCTTCGATTGCTTCCAGCAGATATGCTGATACTGAATGGGAGGCAAAAGAAGTAGGTGTTTATTTATTACGAAATGTTACAATAAATTCATATATTTATATATAACCATATAAGTTTAATACATAATTTAACGTATGACGAAAGTTTTAACCTAACTTTATTTCAATATAATATGTTTTTTTCTACATTGAACATGTGTAGAACACATTGTAACGTAAGTTTTTTATGTATGTCTAGGCATTACGTCTACGTGAACTTGAGGAAGCCCGAGCAAGGGCTGCCCAAATGGAAAAAACAATGCGGTGGTGGTCCGACTGCACCGCAAATTGGCGAGAAAAATGGTCAAAGGTCCGCAACGAACGCAACAAAGCCAGAGAAGAATCAAAACAATTACGATCAAAACTCGACACATCTATAAAAGAAACAAACATGTACAAACGTGAAAAACAAGAACTAGAAATACAAAACGATCAATTAAAAAAAGAAATCGAAAAAATACATATATTATTATTAAAACACGCCGGGCAATTTGATAGTCAAATCTTCGAAGCGTTAGGAAACGATGTCGGACATGAATTAACGTTTGATTCACAACCGCAGAGTTTTGATTCGTTAAATGCGATTACAAGTACACAATCACAACCAGAGTGTGATAGTACAGCTACGTCGATGATTGAAAGTGAAAAAGATAGCTGCATCGAGGAGTATATCTTACAAGGAGCAGTTCCAAGACATGCTGTTGAAAACAATGAATCAGAGACCGGAGAAGCAAAGACTGAAATTAAAAAATCACCCGTTAAAGATGATAGCGAGGAAGAGTACATTATGCAGAAATTATCAATGCTTCAGTTACGATTAGAAGAAGCTACAAAAACGATTCAAGTCGAACGAGAGTAAGTTTTATTTATTTAATCTAAATATTTAATTGTAAATATAAATAATTTTACAGAGAAAAAACTCAATTACATAAAACAATGGAACAATTACAAAGCGAACTACAAGAAGTTAAAGATAAATGCGAAGATTTACGAGCGGCTAGACAAGACGCTGTACGTGAACTTCTAACGCTTCAAGATCAACATCGAGATGAAGTTCGATTGATACAAGCAGATCTTCAGGATGAAGCAAATACAAGAGAAGGTATGGACAAACGATTAAGTGATCTCCGATTGGAGTTAGAAAGACTTCAGGCTGAAAATGCCGCTGAATGGGGTAAACGTGAACGTCTAGAAACTGAAAAATTATCGATGGAACGTGATAATAAAAAATTACGCGCGGAATTACGCGATATGCAGGAGAGGTTAGAACGTAAAGGAAGACCTTTATCCACATCAGACGCGGAATTACGCCAGTTACAACAAGAATTAATCGATAGAAACAAGGTAACATTACTTCCGAAAAAAATATAAATAAAATTTCTTATATTTTAATTTATATTTCAGGAAATAACTGACCTAAAACACGCGCATAATAAAATGAAGAAAATAGTACAAGATAAAATGACGGAACTTGCGCATGCCATGCGCCGCGCAGAACAGTACGAAACCGAAGTGAAGCGGCTTCGAAGCCGCGTTGAGGAGTTAAAACGTGATTTGGCTGTTGCTGAAGATGAAATTGATTCGGCGACGAATAATATTCGACGGTTGCAGCGGACTAATGATGAACTCCAGGAGCAGGTTGAAAGTTTTCAAGTGCAATTGCAACATTTGCACTCAAGGTTAGTGAATTTTTTAACTTTTATTCGATACAAATTATTTAATTCTATTAAATTATATTTAAATGTTATTTAATCGTTCGGTTATTTGATTTATTGTCGTTTTTGTTATGTTTAATTATATTTATTTTAAGGTTATGAAACATTTGATTTTTGATTTTTTATATACATAAGTAAATTTAATTTATTATTCGGGTGTTTAATATTACAAATAAAAATTTGGACATTAAACAATAGAAATATCCGTAATAGTTCTTTTTTCCCAAGTTTTACATTATAATTATCCTTAAATATATTTTTTTATATATAAACAATAAGGTTATAAAACTGCTTTTTCAACGCTAATTACCTGAATTTTTCGTTTATTCTTAATTAATTTTTATCGTTATTAAACATATTTCATTTTATTAACGTTTATTATGAAATGAAAGCTGTACATAGCAGCTGAAACATTATAATTATGTTATAAATACTATTTTTTTTTACAACGCATTATTACATTAAATTAATAATTGGACAATATTCTAAATTTAAAAAACCTTCTGAACAATTCGAATGTTTGGAAAATCTATTTATTTATTTATTTTTCGAAATTAATAAAATATTTGGGTCGTCTTTACAGTTTATATATAAATTACTAAAAGCTAAAATATTAGCAATTGGTTTATACATCATATTTTAAATTAATAATTAAACTATATTTTATATTTATAAAACCTTTCGGCCAAGTCTGTTTATTTTCTTAAACAAAATAAACTTTGTTCGTAATTTAAAAATACCTTTTGGCCATCTTTACAATTTAAATAAAATATTGATACGAGCTGAAATATTTACAATTACTACTATAATTTTTCAAAAATACATATTTTTATTTCAATATAAGTTTATTAATTTCAATAAATGGTTTGGATAATCATTTAAATTAAAAATTGTCCAACAAAGATATAATATAATTATCTTAAAAAATTAGGCAACATACAATTATTATTAGAAAGACAAGCAATTAACAGAAAGATAAGCAAGAATTAAACAATCTTCTAAATTTATTTACAATATAAATTTAATATTTATATAATTCCTTTTGGTTTTTGTGTTTCTTTTTTGGTTTAATCGTTATTGTTTTTGGAAATTATGCAGCATTCGATTTCAAACTATGTTCTAAATTTAAATAAACCTTCCGAGTTATTGGCGAATTTATTTACAATATAAATTAAATATTTATACAATTCCTTTTGTTTTCTGTGTTTCTATTTTAGTTAAATGGTTATGGTTCTTAGATAACATACCTAGTTATTTAAATGGTTTTTTGGTACTTTTCTTAAAAAATACATTCTTTTCTTTTGCTTACTAACAACAGGGATTGCGAAGGGAAAGAGGACGGTGGTGAAGAAATGGCAACTTTTGAGGATAGTGATGAAGTGAGTTGATTTCTTACATTCCTAAACTTTAAATAAATCATTCTTATTTCTTTTTCTATTAACTTATTATTCATAAGTTAAATTTATAACTGTTATATGTTTAATGTTGTATTCAGGTTGCGTAATTGTAGTTCATCTAGTCTCTTATCACATCGTGGACAAACTACGACGACGTCGACGTTGTTATCAGGTGATGGAAGTGATGACGATATTAGTGAAACATTTTAATTTTTCACTGTCTAGTCGAATTAAAGCATTCTTGCCGGAATGATAGTAATCAAATTGTTAAGAGTATATATTTTATTTTAAAAACATCAGATTGTATTTTTATATAATTTTTATTTTACAATAACAATGACTGAAATTTTAATTGGTAGTAGTAACATTTCGAATTTATTATTTATTTAATCATTCCTTTAATCTTGATAAAATATTTTAAAGTAATTATATAATAAATTAGGTATTAACTATTCAGAAGAAACAGGTTAACCATTTAGTATTAGTAATATTTTGTAGCAATAAATATGTAACATAATGTTCAATATTTCACAATCACAATAGCACTATTTAGTGCCTTAATATATAAATAAACTGCACTAAACAAAAAATATATATATGTTACAAAAAATTTCGAAATATGAGCTTATAAAAAAATAAATTTATCTGCCATCGTAAGTTCTTCCTAAAAAAAACTATTTAATTTTTAACTTGTAAATATTTTATACTAATTTATATTTATAAAAGTGCAGCATACGCACCAAAGTAAAATGTTTTTTATACCATTAAAATATGATTGCTTTTATTTATTAAGCTGAATTCACTTAATTGTACAGTTTGTAAATATTTCACAATGCTCAGGGGTTGATTTCTGTACAGATCGTGCCAATATAATAAAAAATATATGTATTTCAATGTTTATTACCTGTTTTTAACTCCTTCTCCTTTAATTCCGTTTATTTTTCGAATGAAACAACGGTAAGTTTTAATAATAATTATATATTTATATAATTTTATACATATACATTAATATAAATGAACACTTTATTTAAATTTGGCAGTGTTTCATAGCTGCTTTGCTTAATATTATTATTTTATAAACTTAAATTAACGAGGTAAAAAATATATTAACTAATTTATTAGCAAACCATTGGTGTACCATCTGGATTAGATTTAGCTTTAGGCATACATATTTTTTTCGCTCCGCTGAAAACACAAGTATTTGTGAAAAAACCACAAGTGCTTGACTGCGTGTAATAAACTTGTGGATTCTTCTTCCCTGTTAATAAATTTTTCGAACCACTTTCTGATTTAGTGACTGTATGGAATTTTGGGTATGTTAAACTTGTACTTCCACTTCGAACGCTCGGTTGAGATGGTTTATAATAAGTATACGGGGTGTAACTACGTGTGTGGGTTATAGTCGGGCGAATATAATGAATTTTTCCAGTTCCTGGAGTAATTGTAACACTTTGAGCTTGACTGTCCTTCCCGTATGCTATTGTTTTATCGCCATGCGCAACGGAAGTAACGCGTCCGCGGTATCCCTGCGGAATTTGATAACCAGGTGTTCCAGGAATCGTTTGACCTGGTTGTAATATCATCCCATCGGGTAAATCTGGGTCACCTTTCGCTTGGACTACATGCGCGTCTAAATCCTCCAATGGACCTAAAAATACATGTTGTTTCTGTGAACGAGTTGATTGGCTAATTGTTCGCGACATTGGTGCTTCATCGTCTTTTTCTTTTGTGACATCATCGTAATCTTCTTCGTCGTCGTAGTCATAATCATCTGTGTTGTCTGTGTCATGTTGTGGAGGTGGTGGGATTGTTGTAAATTTACGGTTTGGTAATTCGTGGATTTTATTTTGGGAATGTATTTGGGGTTGGTTTAACATGTTTACCATTTGAGTTTGTTGGACGGGGTTTGAAAGTGGTTTTGGAGTCATTTTGTGGACGATTGGTTGTTGATTCGACGCGGAAAATTGGCGGCTTTGAGACATACGTGATGTAGATTGGTTTAATCGAGTATTTTGGGTGTTTATTTGCATTGGTGGTAATGTAAATGATTCGTCTGATCCATCGCCGAATGTTGTTGCGTTTTTACGTAATTGCTCTAAAGATTCTTTGTTTCCGGAGCCAGCTTGTGCGGCTCCTGTGTATCGAATGCCATATCTAAACTTGCCTTGAATTTGCGCTTGTGATTGTCCAATATATGAGCCACTTTGCGCGCTGGCTGTTCCGCCGCCTTTGAAAGGACTATTTTGAGAATCCTTTTCGTTTTCGTCATATGGACTAAAGCCAATTTGAGCTTGAGAGGATGTACTGCCTGGTCCATTGGCTTGTGCATCGGCCATGCCGCCTTCATCGCCTGCTTGGACTTGGGTGTTTGTCCCGTGGTTAAAACCGCTGGTTTGCGCGTTTGATGTTGTTCCGCCGGTTTCAGTTGAATATTGTACTTGGCTTTGAGACTGGCCTAATCCGCCTTTACCCTGAGCTGAACTTGTGGCACCTTCAGCACTGCCTGACACCTGTGTTTGGGCTCCTCGTTTGCCGTCAATTGAGCCGGCTTGAGCACTGAATGAGCCTGTGCCCGAATATGTACCGGATACTTGCGACTGAGCTGTGCCACCGAGATATTGGCCTTGAGCAGATGCACTAGCTTGTGTTTCTGAATTTACATGTTGCACAGATGATTGTGCTTGAGAAGTTGAATCATCGCCGTCCACGCAAGGCTGGCCAGGTATACAAGCAGGTCGACCATCGATTTGTGCTGATGGAACTTCACCTGGTGTACCTGGTAATGGTGCACCTGGATATCGAGCTGGATAAGGAGGAGCAGGAATATATGTACCTGGAATTGGACCAGGTACACCACCGCCGGGACCGCTGGGATAATATTCTGATATTTGTGTGCCTGGTTGATATGCACCTGGAAACTGGCCAGGTATTTGTGAACCTGGAAACTGGCCGGGTATTTGTGCACCCGGATATTGTCCTGGTATTTGCGCTCCTGGTTGTAATGCACCAGGATATTGGCTTGGAATTTGTGCTCCTGGTTGTAAAGTTCCAGGAAATTGATCTGGTATCTGTGCACCAGGATATTGCCCTGGTATTTGTGTTCCTGGTTGTAATGCGCCCGGAAACTGACCTGGTATCTGTGCTCCTGGATATTGACCAGGTATCTGTGCTCCTGGTTGAATAGCCCCAGGATATTGTCCTGGAATTTGTGATCCTGGATATTGACCAGGTATCTGTGCTCCTGGTTGAAGGGCCCCAGGATATTGTCCTGGAATTTGTGCTCCTGGTTGTAATCCGCCCGGATATTGTAAACCTGGTTGTAATGAACCTGGAAATTGGCCAGGTATTTGTGCACCAGGAAATTGACCAGGTATTTGTGCCCCTGGTTGAACTCTACCCGGATATTGTTGTCCTGGTTGTAATGCACCTGGAAATTGTCCAGGTATTTGTGCTCCTGGGTATTGACCAGGTATTTGAGCACCAGGATATTGTGCTCCTGGTTGTACTGCACCTGGAAATTGCCCTGGTATCTGAGCCCCAGGTTGAAATGCACCTGGATATTGTCCAGGTATTTGAGCACCAGGCCTTATTCCACTTGGATGTTCCGAAATTTGAGCACCGGGATATTGACCAGAAATTTCATCAGGCCTTCTACTTGGTAAATGTTCACCGGGATATTGTGCTCCTTGTGCTCCGTGAATAGTAATTAATGTTTCAGCAGTAATTTTACCTGGATAACTACCTGGATAGCCTGCAAGTCGTCCATCAGGACCGTAAATAGCTCCTCTATCAACTTGTCCTACTTGGTCTGTTGGTCGGTAACCTGGTGGTATATCACCTCGACCAGGTTGTCTAGAAATTTCTCCAGGATGTATTTGAGCACCAGGCCCTAATGGATATTGTGTACTTGGATATTGTTGTCCAGGTATTTGAGCTCCTGGCTGTAAAGCACTTGGAAATTGTCCAGGTATTTGTGTACCTGGTTGGAAAGCACCAGGAAATTGTGCACCAGGCTGTAATGCGCCTGGTTGAAAAGCACCGGGATATTGAGCACCTGGTTGAAATCCGCCAGGGACTTGTGCGCCTGGTTGAAACCCTCCTGGAATTTGTGCACCAGTTTGAAATCCACCGGGAACTTGTGCACCTGGCTGAAATCCTCCGGGAACTTGTGCACCTGGCTGAATCCCTCCTGGAACTTGTGCGCCTGGCTGGAATTCACCTGGAATTTGTGCACCGGGTTGAAATGCTCCCGGTACTTGTGTACCTGGTTGAAACCCTCCTGGAATTTGTGCACCTGGTTGAAATGCTTCGGGAATCTGTGCACCAGGTTGAAATCTTCCTGGAGCTTGTGCGCCTGGCTGAAACCCACCTGGAACTTGCGCACCGGGTTGAAAAGCGCCGGGTATTTGTGCACCTGGTTGAAATCCTCCTGGCACTTGTGCACCAGGCTGCAGCGCTCCTGTAATCCGTGCACCAGGTTGTAATGCACCTGGAATTTGCATACCTGGTTGTATTGCACCAGGATATTGCCCTGGTATTTGAGCACCTGGAAATTGTCCTGGTATTCGTCCGTCAGGTCCTACAGGTATTTGACCTGGACCTAATTGTCCTGGAACTTGTGCACCAGGTTGAAACTGTCCTGGAATATATTCTCCCGGTCGTAATTGTCCTGGAGGAACTTGCCCTACTGTTCCATCAGGTCCTGTAGGTGGCCTTCTCCCTGGAATACCTTCTCCAGGTCTGCCTACACCTGCACTAATTTGTCCAGGTCTATATCCTAAAGCTTGAGCTTGTCTATCATATCCAGCGCCACTTCCTGCACCATAACATTCCTCACAACCCCCGCCAGTTCCCGACTGCGACTGTGCTTGCCCCATTCCACTATTCCCAGCTACAAAACATTAATAACTACTTTTAATTTAAATTAATACATAAAATAAATAAAGTTTGAAATAAAATAAAATCGGAAATGGTACCTACTAACAACCGCGCGACTTCCATCCGGCGTTGACTCAGCTTCCGCTTTACCCGTATTCTGTCCATTACCTCCAAAATTTAAATATTGCGACTGGGTTTGACCTCTATGGAGTCTACCTCGAAAATACGCCGTTGTTTGACGTTTAGAACGTTGCCTCCGAGATTTAATCTCATCATTATTATCATCATATAAGTCGTTCAGATCTTCTTCGAGAGTTAACGTAGGTTTTGTAATTTGCATTAAATATGTTGGATATCCTCGACAAAATTCAGATATTCTTGAACCAGCCAATCGCCATATCTATTATTAATAAT
>NEEE01002570.1:0-10338 GCA_002278615.1 Pogonus chalceus
CATTTAATAAAAAAATAATTTTGTGTGACATTACAATAAGAATTTTTACCTTTATATGATTTTTAAAGCTTTTTAGTTTCAAAGCCATATTAACAACTTTTGATATTAGAATGTTATCATTTTATGTATGACAAAGAATAAATTGTAATATTTTGTATATTTTACATGTTTACGAATGCATATTTGTAGTTTATTTGAAAATAAAGTATTGAATACTTTTTTACGATAATGATAAAATATTTACAAAACTGGGCCAAGAGTCAGCGAGACATACATTATGCAAATCCCGTGCACATGAAATGTTAACTAAAATTTATGTTTATTCTTGAAATAAATGTTGCATAAAATGTCATATAGTGGTAGTAGTAGTTGCAAAGTCTGATATTTATACGACCTTTTCTGGATAACAAGATTTTGTACTTGAAAACTTATGAGATTTTTAACATCAATCACGTGATATTATCCGATAACTTCATTTATGTATCTATTTCAATAGATATCTGTATTCAGTTGTTTAAAAGTAAACAATACTATTGTTTTCAATTATACTCATCAATTACTTTAATGCTACTTTTCAAACTTTTGCTTCTCCTGGACATGTTCAGATTTATAAAAGAGTTTACAAAAAACTTTATAAAAGATAAGCAATTTATTCCAGAATTTTTTCCATTTCAGTTTCAAATATTTTAAGTTTTTCTTACTTTACATAATACTGATAAAACTCTAGCTGATATATAAGTAATATTAAATGCAACAAAATAAAATATTTTTAATCATTTAATAATCAATTTAATAACAAATAAAGTATATTGAATTTAAATTAAAAAATATATGTTCGTTTAACGACATCGCTTATATTGACGACCAAATTTGCTTGAATTATTTGTTATCCATATAAAATTGTATTGAATAAGTATTGAATAGAAAGAAATCGATTATTGTTTTAACAACAATACAATAATTGTCGAGATTTGTCTTTTTCGGCAATTATTTTGCTATGAATTCAACTTTTTATTACTGCTTGTTGTATAATAATGTGATGAGAAATTTTAACTATAGTCAAAATCTTACATATCTTAAATCTTTTGTAATTAATTTTACTGCATTTCTTATTAGTATAGTGTAAAAAAACAGCATAACACTTTTTTTGAATTTTTTTTCCGATATTATTTCTTTCCGTTAGATAAATAAATAAACAAAAAGTGTTTAACAAAACAATTAAAGAGAATATTAATTTTTTTTTAAATCATAAAAATATTTGATAAAGAAACTTCAACTTTTATATATTTTGAATTAATCTTATATAAACTAAAAGTATTTAAGGATATTAATTTATAATTTCTTAATTTTGATGTAAATTGATTTAATTATTATAAAATGAACATTTAATTTTTTAAAATTATATTTCTAATGTAATGTCCATCGGTTATTTTGATCGCGCTTTGCTGCTCCTATTCTTTGTCGTTAAAAGCCATTTCTACTGTATATCTGGAGTGCAAATTTATAGAAGATTCACAGGGAATTATTTAGTATCTTTATTTGATGTATCGTTTTTAGCTTGATTCAGAGAACCTTCTAAATTACTACAAGTAGACATTACATTTAGCTATCAAATCAATTGTTGCTGAAATAATTATGATATTCTAACATTGTTGGTAGCATTAAAATAATTATTAACATTTAAAAAGAATCATTCGGATTCAAAGATTTTTAAATAAATAAAAATCATAATATTTGTACGTTTCTAATTAAACCGTCTTCAATTACAAAAATAAAAAGCAAAAAAAAAAAACAAGTATTAAATACAATTAAAATGCTAATTGAATTCAGTTTTATATCACACGACCTATATACCAACGCAAACATTTCAAAAAGAAAAACAAATGTAATAATTTGCCTTGACATATTTTTTATAAATGTACATTTTTAAACTGAAAATTTTTGTAGCATATTTAGATTATAAAGAGTATTCATTTGTTATGTGACAAATATTAATATTATATATAAATTAATGTAAAAGCTACACTTTTTTTACTAAAAATGTGAAATACCTTGTTTAAACAAGCCAATTAGTGTATATCATGTTGACACAATTTGTCATAATTTTTCTGTTTGACAGATAAAATGTAAATATTATATTTGATTACAGTAAAAATATTCAAATATATTTGTTTATTTTTTAAATAAATTTATGAAATATTGAAGCTATTTATTTCAATATTTATAAATACATATATTATTATTTAAATAAATATAAATTTTAATTGATTTTATATAATTCATTATATTAATAATTGATACCATATACATACAATTAATCAATACATAGAAAAGCAAATTACACTATTATTAGGGAAAAGAAAAAAAAATCATTACTTTTCAAGAATGGACAAGTCATCAATAGATATTTTATCTATTATATAACATTCCATTTTATACCGTTACCATTTAAAGAATACATACACTCTACTTATTTTTATTTTTATATCTACTAAAAATAAATTTAATTTAAAAATTACTCGTAACAATGCGTACAAGAGGCCAAAAAGTTAAGGTCAACCATAAATTAAATTTTGGAAAGATAATCCGAAAAAAAAATTATACCATAAAATTTATAAGAAACACGAACCAAGAACGATGCTTACATTTTATTTATGTGTTATGTGTTTGTGTGTTCTTGCACAGAACAAATGATTTATTGCATCTAAATAAGAAAAGAAAAAACAAAGACCAATTTTCGAGCAACATGTTACATTTTATTTTGTTTTTAACAAAAAGAAAGAAACTCTACATATAAATGGAATATTTTTGTACGTAAATAACTATAATATATTTTTAAATTTAAAAATTCTTACTTATTACTAGTAATAATTTTATTTTCATATAGAAAATATAATAAAAGAAGCTTAATTTGATTTCTTTCCTGAATTTTTTTATAAAATCAATTCGAATGTGAACTTAGCTTTTTTTAGAAATCGTTGAACTATTCGAAGCCCAATTGAAGTTGAGTAAAGTGTATCATCAGAGAAAGCATCGACATCACATCAGGAAAGGCAAAAGTCCTTATAGAGACGAGTTGTATAGCGTTGGGCCACGCAACAATTTAAATGTCATTACCGACCGCGAGTTGGGGTTTGGGCTAGAGCTGAGCCCTGAATCGGAGTTGGTGGAGACCGAGGAGGCATACAGCAAAAATCGATTCCCTTTAAAAGTGCATTACGACGCGAGACGAAATCGCATTTTTTTCTCGCCGTCTCTCTTGCTTCCTTCATCCGGAAAACAAATGGGTTTGTGGCGATTATCCTAAGATTGCATTTCTAAAAACGACGCGCGCGTTTTTTTAACATATAATGATGGATGATATCTAGCTATTGCTTGCGCGGGCGCGAGCACAAGCCCAATGCCGATCCGGTCCAACATAAATCCAGAAACAATCTCACAGACGAGCGAAAAAACGCCGTGAGCACTCACACGCGACTCGCGTCACTTCTTTAAATTGAATTAGTTCTTTGTTGTGTGCTGTAGGTTTTTACTTTACCCTCTGTAATAGCTATTTATTTCATTCGCTATTTGCTTTCTTTATTTTTTTTTCTGATTATACATTCATTGCTTATTATTAAAGTAACGCACAATACTTTCAGAACATTTATTAGAAATAATTATTTATATTGTTTCTTTGTTCATAACTAATTATTAACATTAAAAAAAAAAGAAATTCTTTGTAAAAACAAATGTGCATATACATATGTAAAACTAAAAGAATCTAATTGTAAGTCTAATTTGTCTATACTTCAATATTTATGCGACAATATAACATCAATTATTTGAAATCTTAAGATATAATATAGAATATATTTGTGTACTTTTACCTTTGAAAAGAGTAAGGACCTGTAATAAATATCTTTTTATATTTTCTTAAAAAAATATTGTTTATTAATTTGGAATAATTAGTGTTTTAGTAAATTTTTCCTAACAATCATTTTTTTTTCTAATTTTGAAACTAAATTTTTATTACTAAAATTCTTTAAAGTTAAGTTATTCAATCATAGACGGATAATTGCACTTTTCTCTTAAGATGTTCATAAAACTTTTCTTACGATCGTCAGATACAATTTATTTAATCAATTTGAAATTTGATTTCATATATATGAAACTAATTAACCTAGTTTATTGTTATGTTGCTATAGAAACAGCTTATTTATATTAATAAACAAAGAATTTGATTATGTTGCGTTAAATGTGCCAATATTGTATAAGTACTTTAAGTTTAATTAATATTTTCGAGATTTGTTGAAGTCTATATCAATTTATA
Organism: Pogonus chalceus; assembly: GCA_002278615.1. Classification (NCBI taxonomy): domain Eukaryota; kingdom Metazoa; phylum Arthropoda; class Insecta; order Coleoptera; family Carabidae; genus Pogonus; species Pogonus chalceus. The sequence goes on from NEEE01002570.1 coordinate 4,313, forward strand.
TTGTCAATAATTCAAATTAAAGATCTTATTTAATATTGGTACATTCAAACTTATATTAATAAATTCTATATTAGAGGTAATAAAGTAAAAAATAAAACTATTGTTATGTTGCTATCGGAACAGCTTGTTTATAATAATAAAAAAAGGATTTGGTTAGGTTGCGTTAAATGTGACAAAATTGAATACTTAAGTGCTTTTAATTTTAATTATACCAATTTATATCATTAATAATTTAAATCAAAGATCTTATTTTATATTGGCACATTCAATCTAATATTAACAAATTCTCTTTTACTGTGGGAATAAAGTAAAAAATATAACTAGAGTGACACTTTATATATAAAAAATTAGATACATATAGTCGTTATACTGGGTCGTATAAAAATAATATTATACCATCATCTTAATTTATTTTAATAGTCATAAAACGATGTTATACGAAGTACTAATACATCTTTAAATAATTAATTTTGATTTAGTAATGGGAACATTTTAGATGGTTTTAAAGAACATTATTAAGTCATATTTATGATAATGTGTTAAAAAAGAAACTCTTCCATAAATAAATAAAATATTCTGTTCTAGTTAAATAACAAACAATTTAAAGATCATATCTAAAGATAAAAAACTTTAAACAGAACAAAATAAATATAATTTTCCAGTCATTCAACATTCATTTAACAAAAAAGAGTATTTTTAAGACATAAACATCTGATAAACTAGTCAAAACATTAAATATTAAAATGAATATTTACAGAAAATTAAAGGAAACTCAACATTTAACATGCAATCATTAATATTAAACAAATATTTTAAAATAATTGAAAATTGTTTGTAAACAAAGACGCTGTATTACCCTAATTAATTTTCTCAAGTAACGATCGTTTAAAATCGATAAAAATATGAAAGTTAAATATGGTATACTTTGTACCTATTTATACCAGCACGTCAGACTTGTGAATAATAAAATATTGAAAACTTAAAGTATATGAAATATTGCAGTAGTTTGTGAACCGTAGAATACAGAAAAATCACGCAATATATAAAACTTCATGAAGGTTGATTATAATCTGTCACCTGAATAAAATAAGAAATAAAAAATGTATATATATACAAATAGGTTTTATTTTACAGTGGTTGTAAAACCATGTCAATATTATGATATGCTCAATATACTTTTAATGCATTCATTTAAAATTTCTCCGTTGATGTTAGTATATAAAATTCTTGGCGCATTTTGAATAGCTTATTTATTTTGTGAAAAGAAAATTTTGTACGGAAAATATGTCGCATTAAAAATGTCCTGTTATATAAGAGGCGACCAACGCGTGCGAGAGTCCTGTCGCTCGTGTTTTATTTTTTAAAGGAATGATTTATTTTTCACGGTTTAAGCAGGCGCGGTAATTGGGGCGACGCTGCCTGAACCACTTTCAAGCTACCCTACCCAACGTCACCCTCGAATGTACCCTAACCTATATAAAATACAAATTTCTAAAGATGGAAAGTTGCTTCCACTTTACAACAAATGTGGAACCTTTATGTTAAAAATATATAAATAACTGGATAGCAGCAACGCAGCGAAGCTTTAAATGATGTATGTGTATTTAGGTTGAATATGCGGAAAAAAATTATTTTTCCTTTCAATGTTACAAATGTAATGAAATTATTTTGATGCTTTACAATTTTTATTCTTTTACATATACGATAATGTTTTGCTCTTAGTATTTAATATTTTATTTAATTATTTATATAAATATTTTACATCTTTTATATAATGTATATCACTATCCAATATTAGGATGACCGAGCTTTGTTCGGGGCTTATAGTTTTAAAGCAAAATAAACTTAGAGGCAATTCGATCTTTTACTAAAATTTCTTTCCACATTAAATTATAAGAATGATATGGATTCTTCTATGATAAGAGTAATTTAAATGATTCTGGCTTCTTCATTTTGAAAAATGACAAATATTGGATTGTCAAATTATATTTTGTACTCACCAATAATATAAGTCTTAATTTTTTCGATATACTTATTGAGATATACATAAGTATTGCTCTTTCTTTCAACCCTTCATTAAATTTTTCAAACCCTTTTTTATTATGTTTTATTGTTTTAAATGATATCTCGTAGCAATTTAATTTATTTCATTATATTTTTAGTAATTCTCCATTGCTTAGTTATAATATTCCTGTTAAGCTGTAAATAAAAACCTTAAAGTAGGCATTAAACAATTTTTCCAAATATGAGACCAGAACAGATCAATTATGGAAAAAATTGTCTTGGAAAAAATTAGTTTATCTTATAATATTTATAATAAACATTATTTCTATTTGCTCATACAAATTTACAACGAAATAACGAATCCTAGTTAATCTTAAAAAAATCAAAATCTTTGACGTGCTAGTACATACTTCATAGTAGATAAAAATATATCTTAAATAAATTAAATATTATATTGATTTGAAAATATTAATATTTCTTTAATAAATAATATTCAAAGTTCGAAACTCCTTCAAATATAACAATCAAACTAATAGTTAAACGTAAAATATTGATAATATTAATACGAAATAATTATATATTTTCCTGAATAATTAAAGTAATTAATACTATCAATTTAATTATTGTGACAATTGTTCTATTCAAACATAATTTACCGCCAATTATAATTATTACTTTATATATATATATATATATNTCTAAATATATTTTATTGTAATTACATTAGTAATGTTAGATATTAACAAACGTAGAAGATTTATTATCGCTAAAAATACATTGTTTTATTCATATTTTTTCTTTTGTTATTCAAGTCATGTTATAATATGAGCTTAAAATTTAATTTACATAAGATGTTGTTATGATTTACAACGAGTTGGTACGTGACAGGTATATCATTTTTTGTTCTTGTATTCAAAGCATTCTGTATAAAATTTAAACGTTTCATTGCTTGAAATAATAAATGTTGTTGAGGTAGTTAGTTTAATTAATTTTTTGATACATATATTCATAACTTATACTTAATATTCTTTTGTTTTCGAAAAACATGGCTACTCATGTATGGAAATAAAAATGTATGTTATATAATATACATATAAATTATTTCAGAATATTTCCTGTAAATTCTTGCAATATGACAAGTACATAGTAAATAGTAAACATTTAAAAACTAAAACTATGTCCATTTGTGAAAATGATCCATTTACACAAACTTTGCAGTAGACAACGTAATATTTTCTCCGTATAGCATTTCAGTTAGTTAACACTTAACTACGTGGTATGTCGTTGGGTTCGTTCTTTTGATACATTTCCTGAATTTATCATCGATGTCGGACTTGCCACGTGGCACAGGCCGCACATTGCACACTTGACCTCGTTGTAGAAACGGCGATACATCTTTGTAATTACCCGACGGTCAGTTCTGGGCCGCTGTTTCGTGTCAGTTTATATTTTGTGAAATATTTTGTGTATGTGTTTGCTGCAAGAAATTGTAAAATATTGTTTAGGTGTTTCACACGACACCATTTATACATGAGTTGTTTATTTATTTTATGTTTATAAATATGAAACATTTCACTCTTGATCCTCGTTTATAAAAGCAATTTAAAACCTCATATAATACAGTAGAAATCATTACGGCAGAATTTATTCACCATAAAAAATTGTATTGATACAGGATTGTATATAACTAACCTATTATGCTAAAATTGTTTATATAATTTAAAGAGATTATTTTTGTATTGTTACAGCTGAATTTATCTTTTTATTACTGTTTTTTGTGCACTAATGTGATGAAAAAACTTATGTAGAAACTTTATAAAAGATAAGCAATTTATACAGTTTTTTCAAGCTCAAATATTTTAAGTTTTTTACATTAAATAAATACAGATAAAACTGTGGTTGAAATCTAATATAAAATGCATTAAAGTAAAACCTATTCATTCATTTACAAAGCAATGTGAATAAAAATTAAATATATTTTAAATTAAATTAAAAATAAAATTAATTCTTATAAATGTTTGGTGTACATGTTATTTTAATATTTTTAATGTTTAAAGATATAGTTTATAGCTAGAGTAGACAACAAGAGACCCGCTTTAAGGAAGTAATGATTAAAATTCAAATAAAATAATAAGATAATTTACAGTAAGAATTAATTAATCCACAGGTAATCAATATGTACTAAGATAATTTTCATGAAAATAATTTGATATTTTATCCAAATCTTTTTGCAAAATTTAAGAAATTTGGCAAAATCAATTGATTTGCAATAAAATTAGTTATTTTCGAAAAAAATTGTTATTATTTTTATTTGTATTATAATATTATAAGATTTAAATAAAATTGGTACCAAATAAGGTTTTCTTGGAATGTGTGGCCCTCCTAAACATTTCTTTAAACTGTGGGACCAGCCTAAACTTATTTATTTGAATGTGACCCACTTTTCTAAACTGGCTGCCAACTTCTGGTTGATAGCGATGATTTTTAAATTTGTTTATTAATATAATGAGAAATGATAACTATTTATAATCTTAATTTCTTATAAAAAGTCCTGGTCTTTGATGATTAATTAAAAATAAAATAATATGAAATATGTTAATAAATTAATTATGTACATTTTTTTTCCACTTATATAGCGACCATCGTAAGTACGCTCGCTCCGTCGTAGTTTTTTTTATTACTATGTTTATAATTAGAAATAAAACAAAAAATATTGCTTTTATAAGTATTATAATTATTAATAAGTAAACTGTTGTTGTTTTTATTAAATATAAAATCATTTACAAGTAGCTTATAAATGTTTTTGTTAAAACAACGAGAGTACTTGAAATTTAAATCTTTATTAAATACAGACACATTCCACAAGTAATTGTTAAAGTAATAAAAACTTACTTTGAGTATTTCAATGAATGCAAAAATATTAATTTACATGAAATATAAATTAAACTTTTGTAGAAAGATATTAAAACAAAATAAAGCATATAATTTCGTAATGTTCCTAATAAATATATAAATAACATCGTACAAAGCCTCAAAGACTATAAACATAAAATATAACAACAAGAACAATACACAACGAAAATTAAATACAGTATCTTCAATTATGGATTTACACAAAGGTTTACCTAATTCCAAATTAAATTGATCCCTGCATAGAGAAACGAGCGCGGGCTTATATTTGGAATATCTTATTAAATCAACTAGCCGTATGTGTGTTTAGGCATTTAAAGGGCTAACAATAATAACTATAGGTATATTGTTAAGTTTACTTTTAACGTATCTATATTCCTTTGCGTTAAAGCTTTCTGCTTTTGTATATAAATGTTATACATAAACACTTCGTTTTACAGGGTTTTACGTTTATAATTATATGAATAAACATTCTTATTAATTTATGTTCGTCGTCAAAAATTTTATAATTTTCAGTTCCACGGTTACTACACTGTATCATTTATTAAAATAAAGCGAAATAAGACAGTTAATTTTCATAATTTATAAAAAAAGTATTTTGAGTCAAAAAAATTATCTGTTAGGTCCCCTATCATTTAAGGCTTTTTTTACAGCTTTTATATACAGCGGGACAGTGACATTATAGCTAGGAAAAGGACAATAATTTACAAATATAATGAAAGAAACTGAATTACCACAATACATCGAATAAACTAACATTCATATCATTGGTAAACTTTATTGTGAATAAAATAGTTTATCTGTGTATTAAGAGCGCAAAGTGGGAATTTGTCAATTGAGATATTGTTGCCACGCGACTTAGGAGCGCGGCATTCTCTCGAAATCGACAATGTCCATTTGCGCTCGAAACACATACAAGATTTTTTCTACAGTCGCCATAATGAGTTATCAACTATAACAAAAAATAATAAATAGGAAATTTTGTTAGGTTATGTAATGTACCGACAGAGCAATCATATGTCAGATTGACTTGTGAAGGTAATAAACGTGTAGGTAACGTTAGCGAGCGTTTTTTCTACTTTGTCGCTCTAGAGCGGCAAAGTAACATTTTG
>NEEE01002580.1:0-13958 GCA_002278615.1 Pogonus chalceus
ATAATTAGAAGACAAACATTATTTTTGAAATTAATTTAAAAAAACGTTAATTAATAACAAAAATAATTATTTATCTACCAGTTTGTAATATATAAAAATCGTTTATTTGAATTAATAATATACTTACCAGTTATTTACTTATAAAAATAATTTTTTTTCGCGAAATTTCATAATACATAAAAGATAAAATCTTAAAAATAACATAAAAATTTTATTGATAAAGTATACCAGAATGATATTCTAAAAAACAATTCTCAATATGCAGAGGTACCTCGCAAAATTTACACATATAACAAGTCTCGCTTCGTTTTTTATGTATCGTACAAACTTTACAACGTCTTTGTGGTTTTTGTTTAAGTCCAGTTCTTGGTATTTTAACAAGAACATGTTTAGTCGTATCAAAAGGTAAAATAATTGATGTATGAGTGCTTCTTGCATGTTCAGATACTGCGGCACTGCAATGTTTCACGGACGGTGATGTCCAGTTCATGGAAACTGTACACAAAAATTTTATGTACGAAATTTCCGCCATATTTATTTAAATACGATAAATGGCATTGAGGAATGCATTTTTAAATTTAATTATAAACACATAAAAATAATAGTCCTTATTCTAATTCTAAAAATACTTATAAACTAACTTAAAATTAAATTAATAAATAAAATATACTTACCTATTACAATTTTTTACTAAAAACATTTCAAATTTAATTAATATATTTGTAAAAATCGTCAAAATACACAATTTCACATAATTAAAAAATAAATTCATAATATATAAAATACTAAAATTGTCATATCACTGCATAAATTCAGTAACATGTAAATAAAATAAGTTAACAATTATATTTCAAATTGTTAAAAAATGGAATACAAGTTTTAATGGAATGTCCCGAAATATATTTTAAAAAAGTTTACGGTAAACAACTTGTCCCGCACTTTCTTTGGATGCAATTAAGTCCCGTTGGGGTGGGTGACTATGCATGCCTTTTTTTCCAATAAGTTTTCCGTTAACGGAAATACATTTTGCCGGACAATGTTTTTTCCATGTACACATCCAAAGTCGTTTACCACCGACTAAATTACGAGGACGGTACAAATGCTGATGAAGGGCTAGGTTCAGGGTGCCCAGCTGGGTCACAACAAATTTGTACATCCCTACGAACAAAGCCCAATTTTAGAATTTCATCAGATTTTAACGTATCTTTTAATATCCCCTTTTTTTATAAATACACTTCATAATAATCGATCAATAATATAATAGCTTTCATTCAAAATTATACTTACCAATTTTTTATTTTGAATTATTCACTATTTATTATTTAACCGATAATTATAAGATATATTTATTTATCAAATATTTCAATTAACAATCAAAACGATTCATTAATAAATATTTGAAATCAAAAGATCATATTCAAAAAATACTTTTTTATTATTCATCATATTTGTCCGTCCTCTTTTTTAAAAAAATTAATGAATCAACCCCTTATAAATAAATTAAGTGCTATGATTTCATCAAAAATACCTCTACAGAGAAAACCATTTTAAATAATCTGATTTAAAATAAAATCAGAAATAAAAAATATAAGTTTATCTCTGTATACAATACAAACAACGTATCATTTTAAAAAAATTCAATCAAAATTATTCGACACCAACTAACTGATAAATAAAACAATTTATCTGTTAAGTTAGTTTCTTATAACTTCAATTAAAAATTTTAAAAATTGTGATTTAAATCTAGAAAAATACGGAATTTTTCTTACCTGTTTATATTAATAAAATTGCACTTTTTTGAAGCACTTAATTCGCACACAATTTTCTAAATAAAATTGTGTACTATTGCACAAATACATAAAAAAATACATTTTATAACCAGATTTTCATAGCATTTAACAACAATTTAAAAAAATCAAATTTCTAATAAAATCCTACTTTAAGACCGTTTGACAAATACGTAATCAACAATAAAATTTGCATTCATGCTATGCCATTTTGAAAATAAATAAAAAAAATATAAAAATCACAACAACCCGTAAAATTTTAAATATATTCAAATTAAAAAACTTATTTTTTTGTCGAATTTATAGAAATTTTGATTATTAATTTTATAATTTTAAAGGTTGTTATAATTTTTGAAACGCCAAGTAACAAACTGCCCTATATACAAATTTGAATGTGGTCAAAATAATATCCAAATTGCAGTCGGAAAATAACTTAAAAATTTGTAAATATAATCAATTCATTAAGGCCTTTTATACATTGCGCATAATTTTATATTTGATCTCCTGATGATGCCGAAGGCCTTATTCATTGTCAAATTATTTTTAAAATAATATTTGAAACTTTTGCGTATCATATTTGCGCATCTAAAGATGCGCCCTGTAATTTTTGCGATTATCATTCGGGCTCAACTAAATTTTTAAATCTTGTATATAAATTCAATTGACTACGGCCCTGTACTTCAAAATCTGGATTTGAACCAAATTTTGTTTTAACCAGTTCTGTAATGTTTATAATTATTATTTGAAGTTAAAACTTCAACTATAGTTGGACCAAATTTTGCTTTAATTATATCTGGAATTGAACCAGAATATTTTTTAAATTTATTTTCAATAAATTGACTTGGATTTGAACCAAGTATTAATTCCATTCTTAAAATTATTTATAAGTTAAATTGAGATAGTTAACCTAAAAATTTTATTGAGTGTTTGAAATTTCTTGAAAATGTAAAAATAATTTTTATTTGGCTTGGACTTGATACCAAGACAATAGTGCCCTAAATAGCGATTATATTAAGTCGAAAAATAATTGATATTTCTAGAAAACGTATAAATATTTTTTATTTGGCTTGGACTTGCTACCAAGACAATAGTACCCTAAATAATAATTAAATTAAATCGAAAAATAATAATAAATTTTCCTGTTAAATATTATTGGATCCCAAAGTGTAGAATTTTTGACCACATCATGTTAAAAAAATAAATAAGAATTTAAAAAATTACGTTAAAATATGAATAAATAATTTTGAAAAAAATTAAAAAAACAAAATGAAAAAATTGAAAAGTATATAAGACCGAATGCTACCGGCGCAATGAAATCGAAAATTCGACATACCTTGATTGTCGCCAGTCGCCTCAACATTGTCCATAGCCGTGCTCGTTCCCGCTTTCGAATTGTCCATTTCCGTAGTCGATTCCATAAGATAATCAGTCGAATTGTCAATGCCCATATCGTCCATAGCGCTATCGTCATAAGTAACATCTTCTTCATTAGCCAGAGACACAGCCGTTTCTTCAGGTTCCATTTTAAAATGCATTATTTGTTGTTCAACAGTAGACGATTGTTGTTTTACAATTTCGGTAGCCGGTTGCGATACTTGAGGTTGTTGTTGTTGTTGCGATTGTTGTTGCGTTTGTTGAGATGGCGGGATTGAGACAAGAGGAGGCGGCGAATCGTTATCAACTTTAATTCGTTTCGATGCGGGACCCATTGGTTTCTTTCGAACAGGTGGCGATTTTTCCCGCTCTCTTGCTGATTTACGTGTTGTGGTTGTTTCCTCAGTCGATGATACATTTGTTTGAGATTTCGTTTCAGTATCATTTTGTGTCTGTAACAATAAATTTAAATATTTAAAATCACGCAAAAAACGGGTGTGTGCTTCGCGGTAAAAGTTTTAGAACCTTAGCTTTAATCAATAATTCTGAATCATTAAAAACAAGGTGGAGCCTGCATCCCAAAAAAAAGTAAACAATCTGAATAAAGCCGGCCGGAAAAAACTCCATCCAATGAAAAACCCGCGTCGATGTTTTTATAATCAAAGAGCCAATCGAAAAAGTTTCATTTAACGTTCAAGCATGCGCAAAATTATTCTGCGCATTTCTTGAAGGACAAAAATCAATGATAAAATATTGAAAATATAAATAAATAATATTATTATTTACTAAATTCATAATTTTATACAATATTATAGTTTAAAACATGATATTTTGAAATAATTTATAAGTTGCTAAAACGATTTTTACAAGTTAATATTTGCAAGTCTCAAGGTCGTAATATCACAAGCCATTTTCATGTTTAGTCTTGGCGTCGGTATTGATTTCCGCCATTTTTGTACTTTATAAATTATTATTATATATTTTTAATACAAAATTTTTAAAGTTAGATATTTATAGAATATATTTGAAAGAAAATTTTGAAACTATAGTAAGAAGAGGTATTGAAAATATGAAAAATTCTTACCGCCCCATCGCCGGTCAGTCCTTTAATTTTCAGTGCTTCAGCAGTTTTTATAAAAGTTCCTAAATCGTCTTGAGATACTTTAACTTCGCCTTGGTACATAAATTCTAACAAATTACTTAATGCATTGTAACTAACGTCTTTTAAAAATACTATTGGATGTTTACACGGATTCACTTGAAAAAGTTCTCTAAAGTAAGGACTACACACAGATAAGACCATTTTATGGGCTTTCAGGTAACGTCCTTCAGCAGCTAAGGTAACATCGACTAAGTCCTCTGTCTTATATAGAGAACTCAAACCACTGCTCATATTTGAGTGGAAATTATCCCAACATAGGGAAAATTGTTCGCCCGCCATCGTAAATGACAACTTTTCAAATTAACAAACAAAAGACTAACGCGACGCGTTTTTATAATACCAACTTAAAATGGCGTCGTTAATGCTTTCAGTTAATATTAATATTCAGCATATAATAGTCTATAAAATTTCACTTTAATACGAAGTTTACATTGTAAATTTATGTCTCAACGGAACACTTATAAAATAAATCAATTTTTTTTATTTTTATAATTTTGTAGTAATTTTTTTTACTACTCAGCACTTCTTAAGACTTAACACCTCCACAAACACCGTCGCAATGAGATAATTGAGTGCGTCTCGCTTGAGGTGGATCTAAACGGAAATACATGTAGCCAACATAACAAAAAAAACAATAATTCAATTCTTAAAATATTATACACAAGACTTTATTCATATATAAACTGTATTTGAACAATCATAACTATTGCAAACCTAGTAATTAATGCGTATAAGATGTATAAAATCAAGCAGATTTTGAATTTATTACAAATTGATTAATTAGAAGAAGAAAAAGATATAAACAAAATGGCAAACACAATTAAATTAAATATAAACATGCAATCATCTTGATAATCATTTAAAAACCAAAATTATATCAAACTAATTAATATTAAGTTAAATTGATTTCATTTTTTATAATTTCTTTATAATACATTTAGTAGTTTTACTAATATTTTGAAAAGACGCGCTCAAACATTCTACAGTTGGCAACACTAGTGGAACTATTTCCGGCAAGATGTACAACTGTTTAAAATTAACTTGTTTTCATAGCTGTCATATTTATAAATTGAGGTTATATAAAAGATATTCTTTTCTAAATAATTATTAAATTATTTATAAGCAATGCAATACGAAGAAGAAGGCGAAAGATTAAAAGATCAAAGCGCTTGTAGTGGCGTTAGGGCTGATTTAAAAATGTGTCTTCTTCAAAGCGATTGTTGCAGAATAGTAAGACATATAAAAATGCTTTGGTATCAAATATTTAGGTATATTTTTTGTTAATATCAGGGTAAAAAAACTCCAAGAGAATGTCTTAATGTTAGAGATGGATCTGTCCCTCAAGAATGTTTTGTACTTCGAAATACTTTCTTCGAATGTAAACGGTCAATGGTATAAATTAACAATTAAATTTGAATCATTAATAATTTAAATAATGTATGTTATTTTTTCGGGTTTCTTTAGCTGGACAATAGAACAAGATTCAGAGGTAGGAAAGGGTATTAAATAAACAATTTGTATATTTAAAGATAAGATTTAATATTATATTTATAGTAAACTGTATGTAAGTTACATTGTTAATAAATTTATCACAGAAAAACCGTTTACTCTTATTTTATCTGGTGCAGTAAATTCATCAATTTTTATTTCAATTACTACAAATCAAATAAAAACGACAAATTGATTGTCGATAATTGCGCTGATATCGAAATATTAATTAATCTAACTATTATCAACAAATATTCTTGAACAATAATTTAAAAATATTAAAACATAACTAATCTATATTTATAGAGAAGAGATAGAGAGAAAAAAACATATTTTGAAATAATTTAAATCGTTTAACAATCTAAATCATTTCAATTATGTGTCTAGAAGAAAAGTAACAATTTACTAACTTTAATTTCATAACTAATACTAGATAATTTTTTTAAGGTACTTTGTAACTGAGCTATTTTTATTTTATTTTAAATTTAATTTATATTGTCTATAGCGAATTTTTCTTAGCAATATCGTTAAGGCAAGCTTTGATATAAAATCGTAAAATGGTTATATTAAAATTTTGTAACGATATGAATCTGATATGGCAATGTTTTTCTGATCTTATTTCATAAAATGACGCCTTTATGATGTAAAATCGTGTTTAAAAATTATATTTTAATTGTTTTCTAATCAATAACATAAGCATTAGCGCAATTTTAATGTGCTTTTTTGAATAAATTAATCCGAGAAGTGAATTATTTGACAGTTTGACCAATTTAATAATTAATTTCACAGCAAATCAGTCATGCATATTATTAATACTGAATTTATTTTTATACATTATGCGTAAAAATATAAATTATTTTTAGTTTTATTGGTTATAGTTTACTTATTTTATGACTGAAATGGTGTTTTAATAGCTAGTAATAAATTCCATTTGTTGGCAGTGAAAATATAATTATTATGGGAGTTACAAACAAATAATTGTTTAATTTAATGTCTGCCAGCCATATTGTTTTACATCTAATTAATTTTACACTTATTAATTAATTAAAATTTCACTTCTCGGTCTTTAAATCAACTACTGCCCCTAATTTAAAGTGCGTGCGCAAATCTTTTAACAGCATTTGTGTATTTAATTTAATATTTACAAGTGCACGCATTATTCAGGAAGCATAGAACAAATCATCTTTTTGTTTTTTTAATTTTATAGTCGGATTTCAAAAAATGTAAAATATAAAATTATTTATTTTATGGAGGGATTATTTAAATTATATGTTAGTTCGTATTTTTGAGGAACATTTTTATAAGAAACCGACTATATTGGTCCGTCAACATCTTGCACTAAGTTTGAATCATAAATCTATCCCGTTCCTGAATTTGTTTTTTTGATTTATTTTATAGGTTAGGGTAAAAATTACTTAATAAAAATAAATTAATTTAAATAACGGTATAGATGAATGTTTCAAAAGGAACTTCGTTATTTGAAATAATTATAAAATAAATTAATTAAATGGTGAAAGTTCAAAATGTCTGAATTGGTCGATAAAGACCCGTGTGTCCGCAAAGACGCGCTCGTAATGCAGGAATCAGTAAAGCCGATGCGGAAACATCCCGCAGGAGGCTTGCGCATTCGCATATTAGTAGGTACATTTTATCGCCTTTTGGGCTTAATGATTTGTGTAGAGCTATTCTTCGTAATCCTGCGCAACGAGGTAAATATCTGGAAATAATTAAATTTCGTTTAATTATATATACAATATATTAGTTTCACTAACTAAGCTTCATTATAACTTAGAGAATTATATTTCTCTGTATTCGAAAGTTTTTGCTTCTTTCTCGAATTTATGATTGTTAAGGTAATTAATTTTATTTCTAATCGTTGGAAAAAATTAATGATCAATAATACTTTGAAGGAAAGTCTACGTTTAGTAACAAATTAAAACTTATTTTGCGCGGAAATCTAATTATAAAAACAAATTTATATAAATAAAAACTTATTTATTAATACAAAAAATTTAATGTTTAATATTTTTACGTCAAAATTATTTTGTGCAGAAGTCTACTTTTTTAGAATCAAATTTATACATCATACATAAAAAAATTTCATATTTTTAATGATTCAAATATTTACTTCAAAAATATTTAGTGGAGTCTACCTCTAAAAAGAATTTAATACAATTAAGGCTTTAATATTTTTAGTTCTTTAATTTATTTGTTCATGTAGACTTACATTATTAATATGATGATTTGAAGGAGTCTACTTTTTTAAAATAAAACTTCTACATCATACATAGAAAGATTTCATTTATTTACTTCAGTATTATTTTGTGGAGAAGTCTACCTTTAAAAATAATTTTCTACCAATAAGGCTTTTAATATTTTTAGTTCTTCATATTAATTTATTTTTTCATGAAAACTTTTACTTTTTACAAATTAATTTAAAAGAAATATAATGATTAATATATTTATATCAAAATGATTTAACGAAGAAGTCTACTTTTTGTAATCAAATTTATAGATCATACATAGAAAGATTTTATATTTTNATTTTATACAGATAAGGATTTAATATTTTCAATTTCTAATATTAATTTATTTGTTTATGAAGAGTTTAACTATTTATAAATTAATTTAAAACGAATATAATGATTCATATATTTATTTCAAAATTATTTTGCGGAGAAGTCTACTTTTAGAAATAATTAATTTGTTAATAAACTTTATCTTTTTGTTAATTTAAATTCGCAATAAATTGCAATTAAATTATAGTTTCATAATAATTAATCAATTTTTGAAAAAAAAAAAAAATATCTTACCTATACAACATCCGGGCACCTGTCCAATACAACCAATTTTTTTCAAAAATCTCACCATCATCGCCTTCGAAAACTTTATAAACCGATATAATATACCCTGTATCAGCGGTATGGCCTTTCGCAACCCCAGCCGCGGGGTCTTGTAACGGCGGTCTACAAATGGCAGCAACTTCAGCATAAAGATCCAATGTATGAGCAGCTGTGTACCGGACAGCTCTTGGGTCGAATTTATTTAAAGATGAAGAACGTAAATTGTTGTAAAACATTGCTGGGTTCGTTTGAGCGCTGTTTATTACGTAGTACGAGATAAATGGAAATTCCGCTGTAAATAAATTATTAATTATATTCTATGTTTAGTTAATAGTTACTACATAGCTTTGATTCATTTCATTTGATCTCTAACCACGAAGTTTTGATGTTTATATATAATTTGGTAACTTCATTAGTTAGGAAATTATATTCATTAAGGGAAACTTGTTCCAATTAATTTACGATATTTCATATTATTAAACTATATTCAATAATAATTTAAAAAATAAAAATGATATGGGCTTTAAATTCTACAAAATTTGACAAATATATTCAATTTTTTTAAATCATACAATAAATATGTTTTTTAAATTTGAAATAGAGATAGATAATTTATTGATTATCAAAAGCCAAAATGCAAATTTTGAAAAATCGTTTAAGTTATTTTTAAAATTCACAAAAAAAAATATATTCAAGTGTCTTGGTTAATTTTATTAAGTCAAAATTTGAAAATTCTAAGTTTTTTTGGATTTGAATTAAAGATAGATAATGTATTAATTATTAAAGTCTTAAATATAAATTTTGGAAAATCGTACTTGTTATTTTTAAATAAAATTAAAAAANTTTTTAAAAGTCTAAATATAAATCTTAATTTCGTTTAGTAAAAGGATAAAAAAATCGTTGTACACTCATCCCTCAATTTACGCGGTAGATAAAAAAGAAAATATATTTTCATAGAAATTTTAAAAGTAACTAACATATACTGTTAATTTTTCTATAATACGGCACTGATATAACACGATTTCCATTATTTTTAGTTAAGTTGTTTCAAATTAAATACTAAATCAATAAATACTTAATAACCAATATAATAAATTTATTAAAAACTAATAAAATATTAATATAAAACATCTAAATTATGACATGTAAATTATACATAAATAAAAAATTCCATATCGACTTTTCAATACAATCAAAAATATAATATAATTTTATTACAATTATTATTGTTCAATGAACATGATTGGTCACAAAGGGTAGTTACGTCAAAACAAAAAAATCAATAAATTGCTTTGTTACTTATATTTCTATAGTATAGCAAACAATTTGACAATGATTGATTCTATTTCTTTGTTATAAATTTTTTGATGAATTATATCTATTACCTTGCAATATAGTACAAGGTTTATTATATGTATTTATAGATTATAGATGTATCTATTAATTTAAGTTGGTAATTGTATCTGTACTTTTAATTATCACACATAACCTTAATTTGAAGTAATGACGATTTTAAGTTAGTTGGTAACAATGTAATTTTAAATAACTTACCATTGCGTTCCATATTAGCTAAAAGCATTCCACCAGTTGCCGAGTTCGTTTGTGCAACTTCATTAAGCAATTCTTGTGCAATAATACGTTGTTTATTTAACGGTTGAGTTAAGGGCGACTCCAAAATCGGGTCAATAGGCTCCATGGGAGTCATTAGGTGCGCCAAAATACATAATTTAGGATCTGGTACCTAAGATTTATACCGAATTATTGCATAAACTAAAAATAACTTAGATTTATAACTTTACCTCTAGAATGCTAAGACCAGTTGATGCTTTTTTATCAGTTGATGACCCATTCGGGACCTAAATAAAAAAAATATAACGTATTGTTTACATTTATATGTCAACGTTTGTAACAAGGAAGAAATTATGAATTTATTTCTTAACTTTGCCAAAAGACATTAGATTTTTCTTTGCCAAAATACACATTTTAAATTTACTTCAATTATTATTTCATATACATCTGTGTTATTTAACTATTTACATGAAATATAAATTTAGATTTTATTACAATTTTGTTTCCTGATTCTTAAGATAACGTTTATTTTTATAATATTGGTGTTATTTACCGGGAGAGGTACTCCAGCGGGTAAAAACCGATCAACGCTATGTACAGGAATAATAAAACAATCCCTATCCAAAGCAGTCAACGAAACAGGTTGGGCACCACTGTTTTCAGTCACTAAAGTTGATTTTTGTTTCGATTGTTGTTGATTTTGTTGATTTAATTGTTGCAATTGTTGATTGGCTTGCGAGGCGGGTAATTGATTTGCATTTTGCTGGAATACGTTATGCGTGGGGCTGGGTGAACGAACTGGGGTGCTAGGCCATTTTATTAACGAAATACTGGGGCTTCGTACAACTAAGGGTTGAACCGGTTCGGAATCTAAACCGGCATGAAGCGGATTTCCTGCCATTGGACCACATCTTGGCTCTGTTGTTGAAATTAAATATTGTTAATTTCATTTCAATTCGAAACAAATTAATAAAAAAGACATGTTTATATTTAATAATTATTTTTATGCCTTTTTTATCAAATTTTTAATTAAATATATAAAACAACAAACACTGAAACATAAAGAATAGCATGTCTGAAAAATTGCACATGAAAAATGAAGTGAAATACATTTCAGGCAGTTTTTTTTTTTTGTGAATTGAGCTGAAATTTTTTTGTACATCGATATTTGAAGCTGAAAAAACAAAAGATATCTCCCTTACTTTTCAGCAAAACGCGCTCATAAATTAAAAAACTATTAATTGCGAATATTTCGTGATATATTTCATTATGAAATACATTTTTGCATAAATACGTGTGAATAATAATTTCCTGAAAACCTGATAATTTTATTTACATATTTTACGATAACTGAAAAAAAAAATCTAAACGTTTACTGAAATCAGATTAAATTAATTTAAAATTATAGCTTAATTAATTTTATTTGTACATGCGAAGTAGATAAAATAAAAAAAGTAAGGGAGTTTTATATATATACATTCATACCAACATTACAAACATAAATGCACACAGAAACATTCAGCATATGTACAGTTTACAGTTATATTAAACATTAAATTACAGTATTATTTACATATTTACAAAACATTTAATGTTACAGGTCATAAATTAATACTGTTATTAATTGTAAGTATATAATTTATTTATTGTATATTGGCAACATTGGTAGTTAGTATTAATTTAAAATCTGTAATAATAATAATAAAGACAACATCAAATATATAAGACAACAATGGCGTAATTGTGTGTGCGAGCACCTGTAACGCCGTGTTTCCGATTGTGCGTGCGCTTCCACCACGTGCATTCCACATCCGATCATACTGACTTCCGGTATCCGGTAATTAGAAGCGTTCCATTGCCCCATATCCGCCGCTACTGTATGACCGATATTTTTATACATAACTTTTACACCATCAATATTAATATTAAATGATATATGAAATTTAAAAAAAAAATCAGTGCGGACTAACTAAAAACTACTTTACAAGCAAAATAAATAAAAAAATCACTGACAAAGATTATTTTTATAAATTTAAAATCAAAAATGTAGTTTAAAAATAAATATTTATTTATAAATAACACGGAATACTACAAATATGTTGTTATATAATTTAAAATATTCAAAATAAATATTATAAAAATAGATTCGCAGTTTTTAGAGATAAAAATACTGCAATATTAAAAAATATTTACGCATTACGTATAATTAAATAAGTTGTACGACCTTAAATACTGCGTTTACTAAGTATTACTAAATCGATTTGTAATTAAATATCAATTAAACTTGAATCAAAGGTTTCTCACACAAATTTTGAATAACCAAACCAATAGATATGTTGAATAATTTATATTCACGCAACAAGTTTATGATTTTATAGGTTAATTGGTGAATTAATGTTACAAAAATCAATAATGTATATAACTCAGACGCTTTGAAGATGCTTTATATTCCTTTTTTTAGAGGTTTAAAGGTCACCATATGACTTTATCGTTTTACATACTCGACGCAAAACTCTAGGGGGTAGTTTAAAATTACTATCATAAATTTTAACGCGTTCCTACCTATTTTAACCTTCAAGCCTTTTGATTATAAAATAGTTCGTTCCTATCACAAATCTAGCAGCCACAAGTAATTTTATTTCATCTGGACTACGGCGCCTTAAGGCGCCTTCATTTCGAATTCAAGTCGAATAAACTACGCGCGCCTACCGTTGGAAACGATTTTATATTATGTATTAGTAAAATTCATGTGTCTGAATTAGTTTTTTTACAAAAAATAATGAGCCTTATTAAAATTAAACCGTAAAATGAAGAGATACACTGTTTTGTCTTTATAATTTTGATTTTATTTTATAATTAAGTCCAAATTTCGTCGAAAAATAGTTTTCTAATCGAAAGATAATGCCTTTCGGTATAAAAAATAATAGTTTTTTTTTTATTAATTAATTTTTGAAACCCTTAAAATATCTAATCTAATAGGACTGCGCACCGGCTTGAAGGCTAAACAATTTTTACTAGAAAAATTAAAACTATTTATGTGTATCATGCTGTGAGCTATTTATTCTAATTTAGCGTGTTTAATATTTGTGCGTGTTGTAATATTTGATTTGGTGAATAAAATATATAACCACATTTGAATAAATAATATTACTTAAATCGTAAGCTTAAACTACCTTTCAGTATAATACGAAAATTATTTATATCATTAATAATTTTTGTAAAGTTTACAATCAATACGCGTTAGGAAATAAAAATTGATTATTGATATAAAATAACTCATTTTACTATAAATATTTAATTAAAATTGCACTTATAAACAAACATGCAAGCTAAACACTTTTTTTTATTTTTTATAATTTTTTTTTCTTCATAATATTTATTTACACTTATATACAGTGGTGTTGAGTGAAAATTTGTAACATTAAAATCAATTGTGAGTGTGTGACACAAAATTTGGAGGACAGCTTTAGAATGTATTTATATATTTAGCATTGAGACATAATTAGCATCTAATATTTTTAGTTTTTTTTTGCATTGATCGTCGAATTTTTCGAATATTATCAATTTGTTGCGTTTTTTGGTGGAGGTGCTTAATTAGGTCTCAATTTTATAGTAAGTTCACATTTCTTTTAATGCTTATAGATAGAATTGTGAACTTTTTTTCGGGATAGTGCATTTAAAATTTATTTTTATTTACAATTTGAAATGCACTATATAAACAAAAAAAAAAAAAAA